>JAQFYC010000289.1:0-66067 GCA_034694165.1 Tomocerus mixtus
TTACAATAGTTGCTACAAGTTCTGTTCATCAATTTAACCTGTTCTCTAGTCATTACTACTTTCAGTTACTCGTTTTATTTAATTTGTTTGAGTTTTGTTTGGAAATTAACGTTTTGTTAGTAAAATAGTTTGTTTTTACGCTTCTGTTAAATTTTGGCTTTTCTGGTAACTTCTTATTTATCATATCATGTCAAACTTTAAGTTAGACCTTCCTCTTTCATTTGGTGCTACATTTATAGTTATGCATGCTGTAGTTCATTTACAATATGCATTTGAAGTTGATCAGTGACTCCGTAATTTTATGTTTTGTTGCTAAAATAATTTATTTTTATGTTTTGTAATTTTTTTGCCGTTATGGTCATTCCTAATTCATCATGTCATGTCAAAATTTAAGTTGGACCTTCCTTTTTCACTTGATGCTACATACATAGTTATGCAAGCTATAGTTCGTTCACAAAGTGCATTTGAAGTTGGTCAGTAACTTAGCTATCACCCTGTACATGTGTATTTATAATTACATCCTATTATGTGGCTTGGCTTAGCTTGCATGTTATAGTATAACCAATACGACTTGGTGATTTCAATGTGCACTCGAATCGAACACTAACAATATAGCGTATATCCACTATCAATGTGCGTTCTGTCATGTTTTTCAACCACAGTAATAAAATATTATATCGACTGTGCCTGTAAGTAACGATTATTAGCAACTATAAGCAGAAATATTGAAATTGAATAAAGAAAACCGATCCAATTTTAGAAAATATAATCAAAGAATATCGAAAATGCTATTATTACCCTGTTCACTTTCTCATAAATAATTCAATACCTATGTGATTATATTTAAGAGCTCCCAGAGCTAAAGTGATGTGTGAGTTTCCTGCACCATACATGCATAATTAGATTTCACAACGTAGCTGTTGCTACATAATATGCAAAGTTCAAGTCAATGATATATCTAGTGTCTCACTTACCTAAATGTACATGCACAAAGGAAGAGACAATTACAAATAAATAATGATGATTTTCAGTTTTGATAGCTTAAGGCCTTTATTTCATTCTTCTGCCTACAACGATAACATTTTATAATAACAGACAAGAATTTTAGATTCATATTTAATATTTTAAGACTGCAATTTCTAATGTCTTTAGATACAGTAGACAATGCACATATGTATTATATGTAATTGATTTTGGTAGACAGTAGACACACATTAATGCATTGTAATTATATAACACACCTTAGTTTACGCTGAGCCTGCTGATGAGAGTCTTGTCTCCTTTACGGTTTGTTGCCTGTCTGTTGGATACATTTGTTTGAATAGATAATATCTGCCAAAATTGACCTATAAATTATAAATAGCATCACGGGATACTTAAATTATTTATTGTTGCAGTTATGTTGTTCCTCCTTGCAAAATATTTCCAAGTTTTGCTATAGAGGTTGAAGACTATATAAGTGACACGACAAACTATTATTAAATTGAACGGTAAATCTCTTGATTGATTATTCATTGTAATTAGCATTCCAAATGCGCTGGTGGCGGTTTATTTCACTTTTCAAGAATTGTATTTTGAAAAGTCAAGTAAAAAATGCAAAACTTGTAATTCAGGATTAAAATGTAGAAATTGTTCAATACAAATACGCTTACATTTGCTACATTAATTTATTTGTAAATATTTATTTGTGTGCGAACTAAAGGTAAAAATATCAATACATTTATTTCTTGTCTTAAAAATGAACTGAAATAATCAATTACGT
Source organism: Tomocerus mixtus (assembly GCA_034694165.1). NCBI lineage: Eukaryota > Metazoa > Arthropoda > Collembola > Entomobryomorpha > Tomoceridae > Tomocerus > Tomocerus mixtus. The sequence continues at coordinate 1,763 of JAQFYC010000289.1, forward strand.
CTGATTATATTTTTGCAGAAAAGCAGTGTCATTACACTGTCATTGTTTTGTATTTTATATAATTACGATCCTAAACATATAGAAAGATTAAATGAATAACTACTATTAGTATAAGGAAATATTTTGAAACAAACTGTAATTAATACTTAGTAGTTATGCTGCATCACTGTATATTGATATAAGTATATTTATACAGATGCATAAAGGTTTTCGCAATATTTGTACACATTCGAGATGCATTTGGAGACGCAAAACATTTTTGTATTCACCTCTCTGCTATCAACTCTTGATTTGGCACGACTTGACTTTTGTCATAGAATATAACATCATGGCATCTCTATAAGTTAGCAATTCATTATCCATTATAATATAATATGTTGTTACTTAGTAATTTCAGCGGATAGGCTACTATGTAGCGGCAGAGACGTGACACAAACACAGATGTACCTCAAAGGTATGTTTCTACATTTGCAAAAAATTACAAGCGCTGCTGCCTTATTGGCTTTTCTTACTCTGTGTGTGTACTCCTCATCTCGAATACCTAAAGATCCTAGTCTGTTATCTCAGTTTGATTTATGCAATCACTTTGTTTTGTTCTGCGTGACTCATGTGATCAGTTATTCTGACCATTTACTTTTTACTGCATCCGTATTCATCATTATTTATATTATTAGAATATAAGAATTTAATTACCATTAGTATTGGACAACCTGTGTAATACTTACTGTACAAAATTATTACCACCCCGCTGCACTGTAAGTACCCATGCAATATCTTTTAAAGTAGTGCAGCCCTTACATTGAATTTAATTTTTCATCGTATGTACATGCTGCCAATTAGGTATTGTATTAGGCTGCTAAGTATTTACTGAATAGATGTTAGACATTTTAATTTTTTTTTAATTACAACAATATTCAAGTGAAAACATGTCTGCTTTTTTGTGACATTGTAATGATAATTTTGGAAGGAAATCTTTTGTGGACACAAGCATACTCAATAATTCGTCACCCTATGCTACAATGTTGTCACATCATCATTCTTTATTGTCCTTGACGGCATAGCTGCCTTTTGTTCTTAGTCATTAGTAGTGCACTACTAATGTTTACTATTATACTAGGCATATACGCTTACGGCTGTCAAAGGTCAATGGTTTATCCGATTGGCCCAATTTTAACAGGGTATTGTCCTTTTGTCTTCCAGAAAACGTGTACTGAGGTTGAAAGGTTTATTTTAATCCGTTCAAAAGTTGTCGTGTTTACGGACACCGACGTACAGACAACGTATTCGTATAAAGTAGCTTCCGCTACTTAATAAGGCAAGTACAGTTGTGATGTTGCAAAGCTGGACAGTACATATCGTACTTTTTAAACAATTTTGTTTAACTTTTGTTTTTGTAGCAAAAAAGTTCATTAAGGAGTATTAGGCTCATTAAATACTACAATATTGCAAAAAAAGGTACAGTCAATTGAGCCAATAAAATATTATCTCGACATTTCGCGTCAAATAAGTAATTAATGGTCTATGAAAAAAGATCAATTTATCTTTTTATGCCACTGTGACAATATTTAAGAATAATTAATGCTATAGGTGCAAATAAACTACTTATAATATTATTGCCTATTAGAAATGATACATTTTCTTATTATACATAAATATATGTTACAGGATTTACCTTAAATGTTTAAGAAATCAACTTTTGCCATCAATCACTTAATCAGTCTATTAACTATTGCAACATTATTTAATGACCATTATCATAATGATACTTAATTTTTGCACGAGCTACATAGTTAGAAAGGGTAAAGAGCAACAGCGATTTTTATTAATGCTTTGTAATGCTTTCATGCTTAAATTCTCATTTCCAATTTAATTTAATGAACACGACAATGACGAATTGCATTTAGGAAAATGTCCTAATAAAGAAAATATATAGTAACAAGATCTTTTCATTAAAATTTTCCCCAAAGTGCAGTTTACATTTATCTGTGTGTGGTTATTATATTTTTTAATGGGATACCTAAGCTTCGTGTGTTGCGATGTGATGTTTTGATGTTGAAGTTGTAATTATTTAACTTAATTTAATGTATAAAACTTGTAAATAGATCATAAAGAATTCAGAGTAAGGAGTAGAATAACTTACGATAGGTAATTATCTATATTTTATTTATATTTACTCTGCAAGTAGCACTTTGTTGCATGTAAATCTAACCGTAAATGTACTTTAAATGATAACTATTGTCTGTACAGTAGAAATGCAAGTGACTTATCTTGTTTTTCAGCGATGATTTTACTTACTTTGTGATAAGTATTTTAATTTTCTGAGTATTTACTTCTTCCTTGTAAAAGAGTATAGCATTTGCATCCTTTGGACTTTGCTCTACTTTTACTCACTTTTGCCTTGAATGTGCATTCAGTAAAATTGCATTATAATTATTGCATTTGCGTACGGTTACTAGTAGGGTAAGTTAAGATATCACAGATAAGATATCACACCACTCGCACTCCAGGTAATTATAATAAGATAATAGGTAATTATAATAAGGTAATTATAATTATCCCATCTACAAATACATTGTGGCTTGGTACCATTAGATCTTCCTTTTCTTAAAATTGATAGAGATGCAATTAATTAGATCAATGTTCCATTTTTGTTTAACATTTTGTCTTTAATAACAATTGTTATATTTTAAACACTTACCTGTAAAATCTCCAAAAAAACGCACCCAGCTTTTACCTTTTGAACTTTCTGGCCCCGGTGCTTATTAGAGACCGGCGTTTAATAGATATCCGGCGTTTATCAACTAGAGGACATCTGACGAAGTCGAAACTCACTTTCGGTACACCTTGGCACACAGTGAAATGTTACAAATAGTTGCACAGGAAAAGTCAAGGTTTAGAAGTTGGACCCGGACGTGGTTTATTGGAAACGCTGTGTTAGAGACCGGCGTTTAACCCATTGAATCCGTCTTTATCCCCGACGTTTTTTATGTCCCGGCGTTTATTGGAGATTTTGCGGTAACTCTAGTAGGAACATCAAGTATTCCTAAATAATGCAACTCGCTTAGTTATATTATAGTATTATACATCCTATAATACATGGCATGCAAAATGGTTAACTATTTGATGAAAAAGTTATTTCATTCTACTCTTATAGGGTTCGACCCAGTACTTAGGTACTGGTATACATTATTTTTATGTCCTAGTTATTACATAGTAATTATAGTAAGTCTTAGTCGTAACGCTTGCAGACTGCCAAGTAGAAATGATAAATGTTACTTCCCAATTTTAATAAATTGAATCAAATTCATCCTCGGATTAGAGCTGAGAGCTAATATAATATTCATCCTGACCCAGAAAATGTTTTGTGAATAGTCAATTGCACATCTTTAAGGTTTTGAAGTTATCGTCAACTGAACTTGGAATTTGGTAGCAACCTTCGCTATAAATTGCACAGACAACAACACAAAAATCGGCTATATTTTTGCACTTGATTTTATTTATTCGAGATCACACGCATTAACCATACTTTACAGTCTAGATTTTACGAGTCTCATAATCAGCCACGAAATCAGCTACGCTAGAATTCATATAAAATTGGAATACGCAATCATTTTTAGCACAAGTGATTTCAATAGTGAATTGCAAGTATAAAGATATGCTCCCATTTTATAGATAATTATTAGCTGTAGTAAAGCAATAAGAGAGCAAGTTTATGGTAGGTTGTATTATTGCAACTGCAGACAGACAACAGTAGTTAAATAATATGAAATCCTATCACGTAGCGTAAATGTACAAAAGATATGCAATGGAAATAGTTTATAATATATTATTACACGATGGATACAGCGTCTATAATATTTATGTAATATTCTCCTATTTATGATTGCCCTTTACAAGATTTACTAGAATTTCTAGTTTCTTTCAATTAGCCTTCATATTATCGTGTTCATTATCATTACCATTCTCAAATGAATTCTATCCTACAAAAAAAAAAGATGAAATTATATATAAATGTGGTTACTACCGATATATAATATTCTGAAGCCATATAAATAATGAAATAAGTTTTTGTCCTTATTGGGATTTATCAGTACTACCTGTCCACTGTATAAGCATACACTTTTATTGTGTTACCAGGTAGGTAAGCCACAAATGTCCATTTGGTAGCCTAAAACCAATATTTACAGTTGACAGTAAGATTCCTAATCCGGTTTTAAAGTTTATTCCAATCCTAGACTACACGATCCTACCTCTACATAGGTTCCTAATTTAGCATTTCATAGAAATTAAATAGGTAAGTACCGAGCACCGATAAATAGTATAATTGTAGCTTATTGTTAGTTTGCAAAGGTCTATGACATGTTGTGACTGAATGACCATAGAATGTGTACAATACAATATCTAAATGCGTACTAGGTAAAGAGACACGGCAAGAATACTGTCAGGATGACAATTCGAAGAAAACAACAATGAATTATCTCATCCTTAAAGGGCCTGCAAAAAATGCAGCTCTGGGGAGTTAGTGGTACACACACACAAAGGGAATCTATTTCTTTTAGTGATGTTTCTGTAATTTGGCTGATAGAGTTATTTTCTGGCATAATTAGGTAGTTGTAAATTATTGTAACTGCTCAAATTGTTAGATTATCTGCATACATAATATATAAATGATATATATGAATATAAATATTTTTGGAACCCACAGATAGTGGAATAAAAATAATTCAAAAAAAGATGCCTGTTTGATTTAGCTTTATTCAAGTGATAGTCCTAGTCAGCTCAAGACTGTTCTCTCCCAGGTATCACAAAATATAACTTAACCTACTAAATTAATTTAATTATTTAGAAGTAAATAGTCATCTCTTTGTGGGATTAGTAATTGCGAGATATCGTCTTTAAATTTTTTATGTGATTTGAAAAATATGGGTTTGAAAAATTTCTGCCGCTACATATTCCAACATTTCGAAGACCGAAAAGTTAGATATCGTTGGGCAGTTGTACTGTTATACCTAGGTACACACAAACCTTCGTTAATGGAGCTACGACTATGTTGTTCTAATTTGTAATAGTTTTCCAAAGCCTTGATGCTGGGGGGAAACATCAAAGTTTTTAACCTTTGGTTACCTAGTTCTTTAAAATTGGACATAAACAGAACTGAAATCAAAGGAAGAAACAACCCACAGTATAGTCATAGTCATAGTGTAATAAAATGCATACTTTTATTATAAGTATAGGTCTGTCTGTCCGTCCGTCTGTATATACGATAACTCAAAAACGGTTTGAGATATCGACTTTCAATTTTCAGGCTAAGTATACATTTTCGACTTTAGCACATTGACGTTCCTCCGATGACACACCATTGAAAAATGGGGTACATCGGCCCCACCCTCTCGGAGATATAACCCCACCCCCTTAAAATGTGGTTAATGAGGTATCGTTGGAAAGCTTTTATGATATAGTAACGGGAGTTATAACGTTACTATATACTATATCACGTATCTTGAGGAATACAACAACTATGAATCTCAATTTTCCACAGATCTGGGGCAACATGAGATTATGCGAGAATTCAATCAACACGATCATCATGATGATCACCATGATGATTACAACAATACGCAGGCTATTGGTTTTAAAGGTAATACACGCTCCTTTTCTACACCGCTTACCACAGTTTATTTATTGATGCTGAGATAACAAGATAAATGCACATACATTCAATTCAAATCAAAGTGATATTATTACGTACTAACACAGATATTTTATTTGCTTGTGAATGTGTACTATAGTGTACTACTTTTATATCTTTAATGATTGCATACTACATGGAAATTATCTAATACCTGTCCTGGCTGACACAACAGTATTATGTGTACTTGTGTACATTGCAGTATAGTTATTGCTACTCTAAAGAGTATGTTTTATTAACTAAAGAATAATGGTAGTACATAGCATTATAATGATATATTTTTATTTACATGGACTAATTTATCAATGAGAATAGGTAGCACGTTTAGATACGCACGTACAACTTAATTATAATTATATAAATAAGGTTGGTTTTGAATTGAGTTTATGATAGAATTAAATAGCCGACGCGGCCTATATAAGAAAGAAACAACTAATAATAATATACTTACTTTTACGCATAAATACAATGTGGATGTAATTTAATTGATGTAAATAAAGTAAACGTGTAAGCTTTGTGGTTTAATATGCGTAACTATAGACTAAGGGCTAATTGTACACAAATGTTAAACATAATACAAAATAGCATACATAGTAATACAAATGAATTTTCCCAAGAAAACAAGAAATAGATTCCGCGTAAGTAGTTGGATTAAATATAGGGAATACGCAGGAAATGCATTTAACTTTTAGTTTATGGAGTAGGCAGCCAGAACACAACATAAACTAAATTAAATGCAGCAAACACAAAATACAGGTCAGTAGAGTCAAACCAACGCATCAACGCATAGTTATTTATTATTAGTTAGTTACATAACAATAGTTAAGTCATAAGTTTGATGAGACTACATTTTATAAAATCATATTTTTGAGTTTTATTGGAAAATATCTAAGATAATAAATATTTTTCCTTTTGCTGCTAAAATATTTGTAAGAAAATTCCTTACCGTAAAATATGAAAAATACTTTAGAATGTAACATACTTCTAATTCTAGTCCAGTGTAGTTACTTTTGCATATTTAAAATCTACAGACAGACTAACACCTAAATAGCTAATGTATGTATGTAGCAATGTAATGGTATTATTTGTCACTGCTTTTATCAATAATGCAATGGACATCAATTGTTTCCAATTGAGGACATTCAGGACATGAAATAATATAAATATATCAATAAGACATCTAAGTATAGATATTATGGTACATTACATACTGATCCTAAAAATAGCAAGAAGGTAGGAAAAATAATATTTATGCGTAAAGGGTCCTAGTAATATAATGGTAAGTAAGTAGAACTTGCTCGAAATCGTCTCAGTCTAAAGTCTCAAAGCAAACCTTTCTTGGAAGGATTGTTTCTTCTCTTCTGTCTCAACTTTTCAAGACTCATATACTATAGTTGTCCAGTTAAATCTCATTTTCTCAATAAATACATTTATAACTTTAAAGAAGGTTTTTAATGCGCCTTTCTTCTGTAAATAGACCGTGTGCCATCGTTGCCGCCTCTTTCGCTCGTTGAAAAACATTTTTTCGGTCTCTGGTCTGTTGCTGTTGATAATTATTGAACTTAGGTACTATTGTAAATAGATATAGAAGTCAGTATACCCTGGAATAATAGATAAATAGTAGATAAATACAGGTTTAAGTTGATACATATAAAACTAACAAAGTAGATTCCGCGTGTGTGCTTGTGTTCATTCATTCTAGAACTGAGATTCTTGCTTCATTCGTGAAGAAACCGGCTGTCTTGGACCAAACGATACACAGACACTGATCGTCAATCAAATTAAAGCAAAAGCAAGTCACAAAAGAATTAACGGATTTTTAGTCGACAAATAATAAATAATTAATTAATTAAACAAAGCTACTATGACATACTAAGTCAGTCAGTAGTGGAAACGGAAATTAACTAACAATAACAATCATTTTATTTTTTCAGGAAAAAAACTAAACCAAGCAACGTGAACAATTGACAATGGATCTAGGCGGAAAAATGTGACGTTAGGGATGGGGATGAGCGCCGTTGTGTACATTAATTCAACCAGGTGAGATGATTAAATCATACATAATATTACATAAGTGAGATATCACGTCAAATTAAGTCGTTAACTAAATACACACGTTACTAGTACATTTATAATTAGCTTTAAATGTCAAAACTCGAGTATTTATGCCATTGTTATCATTCAAAATACAATTATATTTAGTTTTTTTGTCTCATGTACACGATGGCCATCAGTTATCCCTTTTCATCATTATTATTCAAACATTCAAGTCGTTTAACATATTATTTAACAATTAACCTTCGGCAGGTGAATACATTTATTATAAATACGTACTATAACTATAGTCAATAGTTGACGAATGACGAAGTATAAATAAATGACAAGACAAAGAGCGAATAATATGCCCCTAAGTGTTTTTAAACAGTAAACGTAGAGAAGTGTTGTTATAGTTAGTAGAGAGGTGGACTGTGGACTCCATATATGGAAAATGTTCTATAATATGGAGTGTAGTTAAGTGTTGAATGCATTTCCCAATATAAAATGACGTAAGGGAAGGGAATGTTAGGAATAAGATGCAAAATAATACTGTAGAAAAGGATTTACAGGTGTGCAGAGTTCTAAAGACTCGCTCCTTGTTATGTTCTATTCAATGTGAGAGGGTGAATGTACAAGAATTCGCAACAATTGCCTAAGGCAATAACATGAGAATGAGAAGGATAATGTTATTATTGTAGTAAGTATACAAGCAAGAAGGGAACGAGGAGTATTATAACATAACATCACCTTTCGACTTAACTCAACTTTGTACTTTATATTACTCACTGGGATAGTTTAGCAAATAAAAAAGTGAAAAAAATCAAGGACTATCTACTATCTCGTCTTCCCACACTACTTCTCTTTTTAGTATCCTCAATCGTTATATTATTTCTGCAGAACGCAATTCGTATTCCTAATCTAACATTATTTTCTTTGCATTTCCCAACAGACAAGTCGACATGAAGGTCTTCGTACTTCTACTCTCCTTCGTCGTACTCGTAAGTTCACAAGTTTCAAAATTTTATCCAACTTTCCTTGTATTTTTATCTTTTAAAGTGATGGTCATTTTATTTTTATTTTAATGTGATTTTTTTGTGATTTTTATTTCTATAGGCAGCAAGATGCGAGATCGATCCTCAAAAATCGATTGTCTACGATAAAAAGACACCTGATGTCTTCTACTGTCCTATAAATCATCATGATAGTAAGTTTTCCTCAAAATAACAAATATAATAATAATCTGCTGCTGGCAAAAAATGACACAATATTTGCAACTCTGATTTTAAATGGAGGATTTGTTGAAAATATTAATTCTTGGTTTGTTTGTTTGTTTATATTAAAGATATCGATGAAATGCTAGTGAGGAGTCGTCCCCTTCACAAACTATGTGAATACAACGGGGAGGCATTGCCTGAAGGCTACAGATCAGACTGCTACGGTGATGTAGACGAATCATCTTTTGCCTGCAAAGAGAAGCGAAGGATTATGGTATATTTACAACTAATCTTTTTTACTATTACATCTAACATTCCTTTCGGGAATCTTAGTTACCTAACTTAACCTTACCAAAAAATTTAGTTGCCTTATGCCTTATATGTAAAATGTACATGGTAATGATATATTGATGTTGAAAGATATTAATTATGTCTGCATCTAGGACTCTAAACACAAACCACACGAACAAAAGATCTTAAACACAATTGGGTATTGTTGTGGTTCACTCACTTTACCATCATGTTACCCTTTTTTATAATAATTACACATTACATTACATTTTTACTAATCTAATGTACGTGTGTGGAGTGGAATTGGATTTGTTGCAATCGCAAATAGTGTGAATGTTAATGTGTGTTGGATAATGTGATGTGAGGTTAATATGCGAATTGCTAAAAAGATTAAGTTTGCTATTTATGGAAAGCTAATGATTGTTCAATAATTACAGTTTTGTTTTTATTATTTGAATCAATAGCGTCTTCGAAGTCCGCACTCCGAACTATGATAAATTTGACAATTTGATAAATGTAATATAATATTTTTATAATATTGATATTATTATTTAATTTATCCTTAATAAGGATAGTCAGTAGATCAGTAGTTAGTTATATTAATTAGTATTAAATATTAAATCACGACACTGCTATAAACTACAATCACTAGATTTATCACGCTATAATACATTACATAATATTATGTAGTATTTTAGTTAATACATTTAATTAATACTTTTTTACAAATTGCAAGGCCATGCGAAATTGTTTCACTTCTGGGACTAAACTTATTAATATTTCCTTGAGTATGTTTACGAATTATTTTTAAGGAAAAGTGAATAGGGCTCATTCGGATCATTGTTGTTTAAATGTATGTCTTTTATTAATCCTCCCGATGTAGAAAAGATTTATTATTTTAACTAAGTAACTTTAATTGATTAAAAAAAAGTAGTCAATCATGCGCTCAAACATTTTCACTTACGTTTTGAATGAAATCGTTAGAAGATAAACGGAACACTAGTCTAGTTTAGCATTTTTCCAAAACTTGTACCTCTAACATTATGGTAAATTGATTACGATGATAATTCATTTTTTGATTTTACCGACGCCTAAAATCTTAGTATTTTCAAAAAACTAATTAAATAATCCAAATGTAAAATACCGTTGGAGGTCAGTCATTATATGGTTAAACTTTTTAATTTCGTTCATTGAACACTGTAAGGAAAACATTGTCCAGTTGAGTTCCAGAAGTGAATTAGGAAAAATTATGCAGGCCGGTATTTTGTGTGCATTGTGTGTATATATTTGATTTGGTGCGATGATAAAAGGCAGTTTTGAATTAATTAATAATGGCAATAATAATAACGCGCAATATAATACTTCTAAAATGGCTGGCTTGCAACGGAAATGGAATACATTAAAAATAATTGCAATGGCACTGCGGTAATACATTTAAAATGAACATTTAAACTTTGAACTTAAACCGTACGACAGCTACACACGATTAATTGCCACACACATATTAAATAATAATTGACTAAAAAGGAAAATAAAACTAATCCAAACTAATCCGGAATTTACAGAAACGGCGCTTAGACGACTCACTCACGGGGAAACACTAAATACCATAAAAATAAACTACAAACCAAACCAATCACACGAACGTCTAACGTCATATTTCACGATAAATCATTTTGTCAATGCAGAAAAGGAGGTATCCCCCCGGAATGGAAGTCCTTCTTAAGTACGAGAGTGTCCCTCGCTGGAAACGTGCCGAAATGTGGCACAAATAACCATTTTCTCCATAAAATCATTCTAGTTCCATTAAGTTTTGTCATAAATCCGTTTTTTGTTAATTAATTGTAATGTAATTAGCATATCACAATCCGATTCATCTCGTCTGGCCTGACTAGGTATAATTGTTGTAAATTGTTTACGAATGGTTTTTCATTTGCAGACTTCTCAATTTTCCTATAATGTTACATTATTTAGACATTAGAATTAACACAACAGTATTAACAACATGGATAAGTATATTTTTCGGTAGCAGTTAAATAATCACATTTCAACAAGTAACCTTGAGAAAATTCAAGATTTTCATGCAAATACTAATTAAATTTAAGTTAAACATGAACACTTTGACTGTAAAACCTTTAAATGTAATTAATTAACTGCAAATAATGACCACACACAAAGAAATACATAGTATAACTTACCCCACAAAGACATGGAGTCAAAGCAAAGGTAAATGACAGTGAACGTGAGCAAAGAGAGCCAAATTGATAGGAAAACATAATTAAAATTCCTCTTTAGTGTAACTCGCTTCACCTTGGGGCGTCTGAAAGTATAATACCATGATTTATGAATTAACAAACATTACTATACTTACATTACCATTCAGCAAAACTATTAATTGTTACATTTTTGTTCTTACACGTCACACGAAAATGGCCATTTTGTGTAATTTTAAATTAAATACGAATTTTGGAAACCTAAATTATTATTCAGTAATATTGCCTGGCACTAGTCTGGACCCTGGAAAATTATTCGACATAATATACAATATACAGGCGCCAGGAATTGTCCAGGTTCGGTGTAATTAATTGCAAAATGACTAATGAGTAATGACTGAAAACAATTTTTACTGGGGTTTAGGCTCATTATAAGGGGATAGGATAATTTATACTTTACTTTTGTTACCTACTTGATTATTTAGCGAATAAAAGCGCAAAATGGCCAGATATTACGCAAAATATGGAATCTGAAATGCATTTTTTATTTTGAAGTTCTTTAGGTTTTCTTTTTTGTTTTTGATTGTTTAGGTAAATAAGGACAACAACAGCTGTATTGTATTTTTAATGAAATGAATCAGCGTAGGTGTTAGTTTCATACATAAAATAATTATAAATTGATTTTCGGAATTCGCATTTAATAGTTAAAAAATTTGCAAACTTTCATTTTCATTAACATTGGATAATATTATGATGTTTTTACAATGAGTAAATACCTTTTGATACGAACTTTCTTGCGGTTAAAGTTGTAGATTTCCTCTGAGGAGTTTTCCTCACTGGACAAAAGACCAGCTTCCGGTTTTTTGTCCATTTTTTCTATTCATCTATTACATTTTTGCAAAAGATTGAGCTCAAAATACATTTCATATCATTTAGGAATAATAATTTGCATTTTCGCGTCCTTGCAACGTCATCTGGTTTGTGTGTATGTGTGTTTGTACAGGGTGCGTGAGAGCCGAGTGAGGTGGCTATATTGTTCTACAATGCTGTGTGTATTAGTGCCAGAGAATGAGAATTGAAGACTGAGGTGCGTGTGGGTGGGTAAGATTTCCGGGCACACTGTGTAGACAAAGAATCTAGAAAAGACAGGTCTCTCGTGTAGTCCTCTGATTGGTTGGTGTAGGTGGACCAATGAAAGCCAGACATGTATTTACTTGCCGGTGTACGATAGACAAGAGTCTTCTGAATTCATTTTCATTTCACTCATTACTCGGACACTGGTGACTGGACAAGTAGGATCTCTTCCTCTGCCCTTCCCTTTACTGCCTTGCCTGGAGAAAATTCAGATTAACTTTTAAAAATGAGGTGGTTTGCAGCAATTCTCCTCGTTTCCTGCGTGGCGGCTGAAGTTTATTTCGAAGAAAAGTTTTCAGATGGTAAAAATCTAAATTTTTTTCGTCTCCTTTCGTTTTCATTTACAATTTTCCACTTTCTTCATTTTACAGTGACGTGTCATAATTTTTTCGACCAGTTTTCCCTTTTCAAGTACTTTCAACAAAGTTTTATTGCGTTTTTCACTTGTTGAAGCAATTTATTTTAGTTGGTACTCATTGAAAACGGGAGTTTAGCAAAAAAGCTGATTTTCCATCAGATTTTTTCATGGAAAATTAGCATATTAATTATATTATATGACATTATGCTTTGAATTTTTGAAAATTTCTTGGGCTTTACAATTAATTGCTCCTCTTTTCTTTACAGACACATGGACGGAAAGATGGACAACATCTAAACATGAAGATAAAAATTTCGGTAAATTCGATTTAACCCCAGGAAAATTCTATGCAGATGCCAATGATAATGGTAAGTTAAAGTCTTATTATTTACAGCAGTTCATATTTGCAATTTATTGTAGCGCTAAGTCATTTATTGAAAACAGATATGTGTACATTATTTACATTTTTGAAAATCATTTTCAGGAATCAAAACTAGTGAAGACGCCCACTTTTATGCCGTCTCCGCCAAATTCCCCGAATTCTCCAACGAGAAGAAAACTCTCGTGCTCCAGTTCAGTGTGAAGCACGAACAAAATATTGACTGTGGTGGTGGTTACATTAAGCTCTTCAACTGCGATTTCAAATCCGAGGAAATGCATGGAGAAACCCCATACATTATTATGTTCGGCCCTGACATTTGTGGACCTGGAACCAAGAAGGTTCATGTCATCTTCAACTACCAAGGAAAGAACCATTTGATCAATCGGTAAGCTACAATTTATCTTAATTTTAAACGGTACTAAGAATACGTGGAAATATGAATAATAATTGCATATACATAATATATATATACATCCAATTAATAATTTGCTTTCTCAATTGTTTAATAGGGACATCCGGTGCAAAGATGATGTATACACTCACATTTACACATTGATTGTAGAACCAGACCAAACATACCAAGTACTCATTGACGGCGAAAAAGCTCAGTCTGGTTCCCTTGAGGATGATTGGTCATTCTTGCCACCAAAGAAGGTACGTTTGAGTAACACGTCGATGAACGTGACGTGTCACAACCTAATTTGCTCCACATGAGTTAGTGTTATCTAACCCTAATCCTCTTATCAATTATTGTTGTATAATGTCTAATATGTATACATTATATATGAATAAAAAATAGATTAAGGATCCCGAAGCCAAGAAGCCAGAAGATTGGGATGACCGTGCTACCATCGATGACCCATCTGACAGCAAACCCGAAGATTGGGATCAGCCAGAACACATTGCCGACCCAGATGCCACCAAGCCTGAAGATTGGGACGATGAAATGGACGGAGAATGGGAACCCCCACAAATCGATAACCCCAACTTCAAGGGAGAATGGAAGCCAAAGCAGGTAATTACCAAACAAATACACAAATAATTATTTAATAATAAATTAAATTTATTCCAATTGTCAATTTATTCCATTCATTCGACAATCTTATTAATATTTATGCGTTTTCATTGTTTCAGATTGATAACCCAGCCTACAAGGGAGCATGGATCCACCCTGAAATTGACAATCCAGAATACACTCCAGATTCAGAGATTTACCGATTCCCCGCAGCTTGTGGTCTTGGTTTAGACTTGTGGCAAGTAAAATCGGGCACCATCTTCGACAATATCCTTATCACTGATGATACTGAGACTGCCAAACAGGCTCGTGATGATATTCTCAAGGGAGCCGTAAGTCCTCATGCCAAATTTAATAAAATAATCGACCTAAATGATAATAATGGCAACTTTAAAATTTCTATTATTTGTTATTTACCAGGATGCTGAAAAGAAAATGAAGGAAGCTCAAGACGAAGAAGAAAAGAAAAAGAGCGAAAGCGAGTCAAAAGACAAAAAGGAAGATGATGAGGATGAGGACGACGACGAAGACAAAGCTGAACGCGACGAACTCTGACCTGCCTTCGTCCCTCGAGTGAATGAACTTCTTCCGTTTCTATTTATAGTCATTGATGTTGTGGTGTGTGAAGTGAATTTCTGATTCGAATGTATTAAAGTTTTCTTTCTTTGTTATATAAAAATACTTTAATTAAATTCTCACGCTTGTTTTTATTTCTCATAAATATAAATCATGATACATTTTTAAAATTAATGTACAGTTCTAAAGTATTTAGTAATTATAGTAATCAATCAGTCTGCAGTCATTTATCATTATTCTCACTTCGTTATCATGATCTTTCTAAATTCAGAATACATTATAATAAGAATGACAAGGATAAGGATGATAATGGGATAGTCGCAAAGTGCATTTGTATTCCTATAATGCATAAATAGAACTACTTAAGTGACTAGGGCAAGGTCTCATTGAGTCTCCTGCAGTGAGCTGTCAGTTCAAAGTTCAAATAGGAATACATTAAGAAAAAAGGGGAAAAGAAAAGCATTACGGCGACGTGTAAACTTCTGATAGCTTCTTTTAGAGAGTGACGTGTCAGTTAAAGATTAAAAATAGAATAAAGTGCACAGATAACGAGGAAAGAGAACTAGAGCATTACCCTGCATGTTAGAAACTCATGTTTAAATATACCTTATTAGTATTGTAAATATGTAGCAAGTAATAAATATGTAATTCCATAGGAAATATCAATACACTTATTGTTAGCAGAGCAGAATATGTAATCACTTTGACTTAAAAATTATTTAATGCATTTTTACCATTTTACCAGCAAACAACCTGTAAAGTAAACAAACTTTACGAAACGCCGAGAAAATTGACTGCTTGACTGCACAACAAAATGCCTTTTCATGTGTTTTGCTATCTCTTTTCTTATCTTGGATTTCTCAGACCCAGGCTAGGCTTAGGCAGTCAAGGCACAATATCAGTCTGGATTTCTGGATTCGATAGATTGGGGTTGTTGTAGTTAGAACTCGCAGTACGAGTACAGCCAAAAGCCAACTACAGATAGCCAAAAGACCATAATTACTTAGGACAGAACCTAAGTAATATGTACACCTAGGATATTGTTGTGTAATATTCATGGTAGTATATGATGTCAAGAATGTCATTTTCAAACGAATTTGTGAAATACAAAAGGTAATTTCTAAAAATACAAAAGGTAATTTCTAAAAATACATAGAAAAGGACCTACTGGTGCTATAGGTGCTAAATGCGTGGTCTTTACTAAAAAATATAAAATTCATTTCTTACTCCGCCCAGTCCATCTCACTTTCATTTCCTAGTATGTATATAAACCTAAGTATCGGACAAGTAATTATAATTAGCAATCAACGGTGAGATGAGATGACGTTTAGTGGGGCACAAAAAATTAGAAAATAAGCAAAACATTTCTTGCATTGGCCGGGAATCGAACCCGGGTCGCCCGCGTGGCAGGCGAGCATTCTACCACTGAACCACCAATGCATTTCTTGAATATGGCCTTGCTTTTTCTCCTAGAAGACCCTAAGCTACTTTTGCTCATGCATTGAGGAGAAGGAATGAATGAATGGGCGAGATGGGCAACAGACAGAAAACGGTAAACGTGTAACTTTTTAGCACAATCAAAATACAATCGCAATATTCGCAATCTGCTCATTTGCTTCTGTTATTTTGCATTACGAGAAAGCGTGAAATAACATTCTTATTCTATTATTATTATGTGTGTTTGCGTGAATTGAATTCTGTAGTAGTACTACTAGTAGTAAATTACTTAATAAATCACTCAGTTGTGAAGGGAAGTTGGAGAAGTGAGGGAATGAATGTCTGTTTATTAATATTAGTCTATAGGACAGGCAGACATTCACTCCTTTTACCCTTTTACACACATTTTTATTTACATATTGAGCAGCAGTTTTGTACTTGAGGTTTGCGTTTGGTTAAACTTTCTAACTCTAAAAATATAACCTTAAGTTAATTTAACTACATGTATTACAGGTAGGAAAATTGAAGAGTTGCAGTACACCTATATAATTAATTAATTACGAATTAGAATCTATATTGCTCAAGAAATATTGTTGGAGTATTAATTATTCAATTATTCTTCGCCACATGCAAGCTTATCTTTGTCCTTGACACTTGACGTTCTCTAGAACTTGGGAGGGATACAATATATGTAGAAGAATTTCCTTTGCTTTTTAATAATAATGTGGAAAATTAGTATACGAAAGGAAAATTAGTCAATTTTTAGAGGGTATCTGATGAATTAAGCGTGAAAAATAGTTTTGAAAAACTATGACATAGTCATCAAGAAAAGGGTTAATTGCTATAATAGCTATCGTTCGATGTTTCACAATATGTCGAGAAGACATGTCATTAAAACCTTATTAGTGATAGCACTATGGTACCTGACGTCAAGCATGAACAATGTCATAGGTTTGTTTTTTCAATTTTTTCATTAATCACTTTTAAATGATTGCAAAACGGTAAATTCCAAGAATTTTTGTCTAAATATAATTTTTCTTGTGTTTTAGGGAAAAGACTGCTGACGGAATTCGAATATCCACTGACGCTGACTTTTGTCCAGCTGCTTAGCATTAGTGTTTATATGGAACCAATTCTACGCTACCGGAAATCGGAGAAAATTCCAAAGTCCTATTATCTGAAGATTGTCATTCCACTTGCCATCGGAAAGTTCATTGCTTCTGTTTTCTCACACGTCAGTATTTGGCGAGTTCCTGTTTCCTATGCTCATACCGGTGAGCTAATAATTATCAAAATTCCGAGAAAAATGCTATCATAATTAATAGACTAATTGCTGATTTCTGAATTCTTGGTTTAGCTAATAAACAATTAATTGTCTCTCTTGTTGGTTTGTATATAGTCAAAGCGACGATGCCGCTGTTTACAGTTGTGCTAGGCAGAATATTATTAAATGAAAGACACTCTAAGAGAATCTATTTGAGTCTGATACCAATAATTCTCGGTGTGGCCATTGCTTCCTTCACCGAAATTCGGTTTGATGTATTAGGCCTGATAGCTGCCCTGCTGGCTACTTGTGGATTTTCATTGCAAAATATTTTCTCTAAGAAAGGTACATTTCCATTTTTACCTATCCCCGCTTTGTTCACAGTTCACACTAATATTTTACTTTACCTCCAGTCAAGAAAAATCTGTTAATCCTCGAAATATGTATTTCCTTTTTAAAAACATGCCAGTTGGATGCAATAAAATAGTAAATGTAATAATTACAATTTTATAATTAATGAGATGTTGATTTGTTGGTATTCTACAGTACTTAAGGAAACGGGTGTCCATCATTTTCAGTTATTAGCAACGCTTGGTCGTTTAGCTCTTGTTATGTTTCTTCCCATTTGGATATTCGTTGATTTGGCACATATATCACGTAGATCGGTAAATTAACTATATTCATGAAAATCGCCAAAAATTTAACAAAAATATATTGTAATATTAAAAATTAATTTCTAAACGTTTTAGTGGCCAACGTCAACCTACACGTATTTATTTCTGGACGGTCTGCTTAACTTTTTGCAAAACTTGCTGGCCTTTACAGTTCTTTCGCTTGTGACTCCCCTGACTTACGCCGTCGCCAATGCCTCAAAAAGAATAGCAATAATAACGATAAGCATATTGTTGCTGAGAAATCCCGTGACGTTTAGCAACGTTGCTGGAATGTCGCTGGCAGTATTTGGGGTGTTTCTCTACACCAGGGTGAAAAGCAGCGAGAACCTTATACCCAAGACTGTTCAGGAGATAAATTTTAATTACATAAATATTTGACCTCACCTGAACTTAATTCAATTTCCAATGTTTTCTATTTCATTATTAATCTCTCTTAGTTTTAAGTGCAAGGAACAGGTAGGAGTGAAAGTGAAATTAGCAACGACAACGACAATTATTTAAACAGTGTAATACCCAATATTAAAAGAACAAACAATAAAAGTGTTATGGTAGTTATTTATAAATTATTGTATCAAATTAAACTAATTATATTTATTAAGAAATGCGAAATGCCAAGAATAAAGTAAAAGAGTTAAGAATTGTTTTAAATTTTAAACTGCAAAAGAATCCATTCATTTTTATTTCCATTTTTCAGTTTACTTTAACTTGCTTAAATACATTACATATACGATTACCTATCAATTAATTACTTACGGTTGCAGAACACTGTAGCTTTAGTTTAGCTATCAATACAATTGCATATGTTATTTAACTTTAATTTAATTCTAACGTTAATCTTTGACGAGTTCATCTTTAGTATTTTATTAAAACGTCCCTGTAAAATAGTTTCATTTTCTTTTCATTGGATTGGATTTGGGTTTCATTCGGAGTCGCTCCCATCGCTCTCGTCATCGTCGTTGCTTTCACTGGAGTCGCTGCTATTCTCGCTATTCTCGTCGCTGTTGTTCTCCTCGAACAGTCCGTCCACAATATCCCCTTCGGGCAACAGTTCTTCCAACAGTCGGTCGATGTCATTGTCCTCTTCTTCCTCATTTGACTCAGAGGCTTCTGACTGCATGTCTTCGTCGTCGTCCTCCTCGGTAGGCTCGTCCTCATCCTCACGAGAGCGTCCCACTTCGTAGAATCGAATACAACTGTCGTTCACATCTTCATTTGTGGCATTTTCAACGAGGGCGATTTGTAAATCATTCGGACTCGTGCACAAATTCAGGATTTGCCTAAATGAAACATTAGAACTATTTATTAGAACATAATGTTCCGGAAACTTAAACGACTTTATCATTTAACTACAAATTTTTAATAAAGACTACAATTTTAAACATAAACGTTCCATTAGAACTATATATAAAAATAGCAGACGTGAATATTACCTTTTAACCTGAACAGTTCCAATGCTTTCATAGTACATGGAGTCAAAACTGACAAAAGAAGTGTCCAGACTATCACACTTGACTCCGTAGACAATATTTCCACAATTGGTGAATGTCAATTGCATTTGATCGAAGAGTCTCACAGTTTTCAGTAAGTGAAATGTACGGATATCCCAAATCTCTGAATTCGAAATGATTTCCAAGCCCGTTGGATTAAAGACCCCGTTAAAGTTTTCGTTTAGCTTATCAAACTTGTGAATTTCCTTCCCAGATTTAAAATCGAACAAAACGCCATCTGACAAAATGAGGTCATCGTGGGGGTCGAAGGTAGCCCTATTTTTCAAGTACTGGTTACTAGCTGTAGGTTCTAAGTTGAGAATTTCCTTCTGAGTCTCGATATCAGTCACGCGGCAGTGGTCCATATTAGTAGAGATTACCTTGTCCTTCAGACAAAATAAAAAATAGATTTCGAAAGTTGAGTTTCCAAATGGAAAAAAGGAACAAAAACATTTTTGCTGCACTATTTTAGTACCTGTGCCAATTTTGAAAATTCTGCATATTCATCCTTGTCAAATTCGACGATTTTATCAAAGAGACTTTCCATTTTCCACAGAGCACTTAGCGGTCTTCGCCAAGTGGATGAAGTCAGTAACAGGTTCCCCTTGGAATTGGGTTGGATGTGGTAAATCTCGCTTTCGTGACAGGGATAAGTTCCCTCCACAGTTGAGTTGTTTATATTATACAGTTTTATTTCCCCTTGGGTGTTACCAGCAATCATCCATTGGTAACAGGAACTAAAGCTTGCAGTTGTGAAATTATCTTCCGTTTCAGAACGAATTACTCTGAAATATTTTAAGAAATTATTTATTAGAATTGTAAATCAGTGGATTAGTTACTAAATTTAACGTTGAACGTTAGATTTAACAACCGGAAGTTACCTGAAAGGTTTAAATTTGGAAAATGCAATCCGTCGGTCCCGATCGGTGAACTTGACTCCGCCCCCGAATGTCTGAAAGCGGGTCATTCTCTCGACAAAATTGACACTAGGAGATTTATAGTTAACTTTGCGTATATTTTCTGACGGGCATTTGTGGCGTATGAGAAGGTCAAAAGGTGGGCATGTGGCCATCGGAGTTTTGCAGAGGGCGTGTTGGTTGAGTAAATATTCCTTGACAATCCCGTCCAGCGTCACTTTTTTATTATTGTACATTGTTGGCTTCTCGAATTTCCTGGAGGCGGTGCGCTTCAGTTCCAGTTTCTTCTTTGGCGTCTCTACCCGCCCACCACTTTCTGGTTTCTCATCCTTCTTTCGGCTCCGCACTTTATTCATTTCGGATTCGAATACTTTGACTGTGTCCGTGAAACCCCGGTCTTTCAAATGCCCAAGAATCAATTCGTAGAGCTGCCCTTCATTGTAGTCGACCACGGTGCTCACGAGATCGTTCTTCCGCACCAAATCGATTTCATATTCCTCCCCGTAGAAATTCTTCAAAATTTCTAAAGCGTATTTCTGGAACATGACGTGATCTTGTCTCTTCTCTTGCAAAATTGGCTCCCGCATCAAAACCTTTAGCTGGCCGATCAAAGGCAGTTGCTCCAGAATTTGGCAAATCACTTTGTAGCGAGCTAAGCCGCTGAGACACTTGCAGGCTAATGCTCGGATGTAATCTGCTTCTGTTATTGGGATTTTCGTGTTTAGCAACCGCGTGAGGATTAGAATTCCGTTGTTCAGACGAATTGATTCCCATAGTTTTGTCAGCGTGTCCGATTTTTTACCATTTACACAGTTTATTAGAATTTGGAGGGCGGATTTCTGTACTTCGACGTCTGAGACAACTTCTCCTTCCGATGCGTTTAAAATTATTGATGTCCCCGTAGCTGTACTTCCCTAAATTCACAATAATTGGAAAATTAGTACAACCTTTAACATTAAATAATAGAAGAAAATTGAACGATCCAGATATTAGTTGTCACTTGTGTAGAATAATTAATGACACAACAAAATTACGAGATTATTCTTGGCGAGAAGATCATATTCTAAACTAAGAACAGTTATTATAATGTTATCCAAATCATTTAATAAATACGTTATTTCAGCCTTAAAACTTGCAAAATAGACATGATTTCAAACATCTTACAAAATCGCCATTAATTTCATATTATTCATATGCATTTACACACAAAGTAGTTCCACTGTACCTTAAAACAAACATTGCAAAAATTAAAATTGACTTACTTGTAATTGAAATCGTTCAGTCAGGAGCAATTGTGCTTTAGAGCTAAGACAGCAGATCGCAATGACGTCCAAAGTATTCTTGACAGTTTCATTTCGCCCAGTGTAATTCCAATCGTAAGCCATTGCGATGACCTGCATCATTGCTTGCATTCCATTCAGTTTCAAAAATCGTTCCACTGGTTGCCAACGATAGTGCTGTGGGATTCTGTCCAAAATTTGCTCGTGGAGGAGACGCTGCTTTTCCAAACTTGTTCTTAAAGGCTACAGATATTAATAAATTACATTTAATTTGCTTTCCAATTTAAAGGTTACAAATTACTAAAACAATTTTAAGATTTCACATTGTTTTCTGGCAGACTTACTTTGTAAGGAGTGACGTGGTAGGAACCGTCTTTATCTACTGTAGACTTGAGTCTTTCACCGAAAAATGCTAAATGGGATTCGAAATAGCGGCGAAGATTGTAGGAAACTTGGCGGAACTAAAAACATTAATTTAAGAAATCATTTTCAGAAGATTTTTTTCTGTTTCTATAAGAAAATAAAGAAGAAAGTATAAAAATCTTACAGCTTGGCGGCAGCTGGACTGTTCTTCTTCCGAAATGTCATCTCCACCCAGAATATTTGGCGCTGTGGAAATGACGTTAAGGATTCTTCTGAGTCCGTCGTTGGAGTCGAATAAATCTAGCATTAGTTTAAAGTGGTAAACGACACCGAAGAACATAATAGCGTGGTTGCGACCTGAGTTGTGTGAACATTCGAGGAGCCACATAGCATAGTTGACGAGAGACTGAAGAACATCTTTGGACAACAGACACACTTTTTCCATTGCGTCTTCTGAATATGCAATATAATACAAACACATAGAAACTCCAGTAGCTGAGATTGAAGGACGAGGTGTAGTCAATAGTCTCTGCAACGAACCAGAAACATTATTATTACATTGTTTTTAATCATAATAAATAGTAGACTAATAAGTAATAAGTAGTAATAATAAAAAATGAATGCAATTAATTCACCTGTAGTCCTCCGCAATCTATAAACTCAATAGCAAATTTTTTATGACAAAGTAAAGCTGATAGATATTTCATGGCTTCAAAAATTAATCTTGTGTCTTTGCCTCGTTGTAAATATTTTAGAATGATTCCCATCGCATTACTTTCAAACGCTGAGCTCAGCATCTAAGATATTCAAAATATTATTTCATAAATATTTTCCAAAAACAAAAGATACTTATAATTTAAGAGCCAAACAGATGTTTTTGTTTTTTTCCTTACTTCTTGATATTCTCCCAAGGGAGCTAAATATCTCAATGTGAAAATCTGCCGACTGGCTAAATTAACAGGATAAACTTGAAAAGTTCCAATGATGTTCATTTCCATCTCGGCCCATGAAGAACTACTGCAATCAATATCCTCAAGAACATCTGATTTACTGGAAAATTGGGCAAAGGGACGGTGCAGACTAAGAAATTCGTCCTGAAGGCATTTGAGTCGTTTTAACATCTGTGGCACTAATCTAAGGTTGCGATCCCTGTTGATTTAAAAACAGTCACTTAGAAAAGTTAATAAAAGACATTTATTTCAATTCATTAAATTTAGAATGTATAGGCAAAGTTACTTGAATTTTCCAGCGACTTCTGGTACTTCCATTGACGCCCCCAAAAGTCCAAGTGCGTAGGACTGGAGTGGCTCTGGCCCCTTTTCTGCCCATGTAAACAGTCTATTGATCAATCCTTCAGTTTCCTGAATAATGAATAAAAACCAATGGATATAAAAAATTAATATTTATTAAAATGTGGTATTGAAAAGTTAAAGGATAGCACCAATAGAATATATCTACAAATATACAAAAAATTGGTTGATTAATTAAATGGAGAGTAAATATGTTAATTAATAAGAGAGTATTTTACCTGATAAACAATGGAAGTCTCAAGTCCCGGAAGAATTGCAATAAATACCCTGGCTGCCGCAATACAGACGTCCAAGTCGTCCTTTAAATAGTCCCTCATTAATTTACTGATTAAGTTTTCTTTTTTGAAAATACTTTTGAGTGTAGCTCCAAGGGGGCAGGAAGGATGTGTTCTGGAGGGATGTCGGTCGTCGTAAGGGTCCGGGTCCAGTTTGAGAAATTCGTCATTTTCTGCCTCTACGATTTCCGCCAGTCTTTTGAGGATGGGCAATGGGGATTCCTGGTATTTCTCCTCCCACAATTTGAGGAGAACGGGTACTTCCGTAATTTTGCTTATATCAACATTTTCGGGGGTCGCCGTTGCCATTTTCACGACAAATAATTAAAATCCTAATTAAGCAAACAACACGAGGTCCGATCCTTGTTGTTGTTTCTTTTCTTCTAATCGAATTGCCCGCCAGCCCTCCAGATGGGCAGTTAGTTGACTTTTCCAGCGCGCAGATGGCCCGCTCCTTCTTGTTTGGGATGCATTATTTGATGATCTAACAAACCATAGCAGTCTCGATCGCAAATCTCGCACTCCACTTCTGACTTCCAGAAAACTCAACTCAGCTTTTCATTCTCCCATCAAAAACCGACTGGAGAAGTGAACTATTTATTCTGGATAGGCCGATCATAATTCATATCAAATATTAAGTCAAAGGATTTTGATTTTTGAATGTAGAAAATCCGAGAAAAATATTTGTTTACACTGTTGACATTACATTACTTTATTATAGTAATTAGTTTAGATAATATAGTATAGAGTACCATAGAATAGAGATTTGAAATTTTAAGACGTTGATGCAGCTGATTGTTATTGTACCGACGTTTGACATTTGGAATTTAAACTGTTCCATTTAATTAATATTGACACATTGCGAAACTAGATTAACCTGGATTAGTTATAATGGACATGTTACGGACAAGAATCCTGGAGGCGGTCGAGTCCCTTCGTTTGCGGAAGTGCCGACCCGACCGGGAGACCATTGCACATTTCGTATTGAGAAAATACGGGGCACAGTATACTGAAATTTTCTCCGAGCTGGAGAATATTGTTGACGAGGGACATTTAATCAAAGTAGAATACAAAAACACAATTTCCTACAGAAATCCTAGCTCATTTGGTAAATACTCGACATTTTTCAACAATAATTTTAATGAAATCATTTATATCACCATTGGAGTATTTTGTATGTAAATTGTAGATATGTACCTATATAAATAAAGATGTATGTAAATGTGTATATAAATGTACTAAAATTTATCTGTTTATTTGACTTAATTTCAGATTTGAAAAGTTCTCCTCTGCTAACAAAACACTCGAAAATTCTTAACTCGGCGAGAACGACGAGGATGATCCTAACTGCCGTAAGTGACTTTTTGTCCAACACCGAAGAGTACAGTCGAGATGGGATTCCCCCGGAGGACCTTCATGCGAAACTTATCGAATGTGATGGGAAAAGATTTACGACTGAAAATGTACAGCTCCTAATCGGAAGAGAAGTTTCCTGTGGCACTTTGCAAGTAGGAGGACCTTTCAAAGTTAGGATTTATCCGAAAGACATCGTCATTCCTCCTGTTGTTAAAGAAGATGTTGAAGAAGTCGTGCCCAAGAAGCGAGGGAGAAAAAAGGGTAATTACATAAATCAGATGTAAATATGTAATAAGTAAGGATAAACAGTAAATTAGTATGGTGCAATTGTAATGTAAAATAATAAATTAAAGTCACTATTATAGTTCATTTTTTTTTTAAATATTTGTCATTTGTATCACAGTCGCACCTGGAGAAAAAGACAATGCTAGCGAACAAGAAGGGGAAAAGGAAAAAGCTGGTGAAAATGAAAAGGAGAAGCCCACGAATGATTCCTCCCCGATGGTTGCTGCAATTAGGAATGTCGTTGCCGAGAAAGTGGCCGCAGCTGTTCGGAAGACTTACGAGGGGATTGCGGGAGCTAATAAAATGAAAATAGGGCAAAAGAAGGGTCAAGGGAAGCAATTGAAGCCCCCAAGGGTCGTAGCCGTAGCGAAAGAGGAGGAAGTTCTAAAATCTCCCGTCAAGAGAAATCTTGCTCATAAGAAGAATATTAAAGTTACGGGCAAACCTCGGGGGAAAGGCAAAGCTGTGGAGGAACCTCCAGTAACTCCAGAAAAGGGGAAAAATAACAAAGCGGCTCCAGTTTCTGTACCAGCAGAATCATCTCCAGAAAAGGCGAAGGAAAAGGACAGCCCGGTAAAAGCTACCGTAGTGGAAAGGACAACAAAGTCAACGACACCGAAATCTGAGCCTGTGAAAACGAGGAAGAGCAAGGAAGCTGCTGAGGCCCTCATGGCGAAGGCTGTCGAAGAGGAACCCAAAGGCAGAAGCAGTCAGAGGGATAAGGTAACAAGGGTAACAAAAACTACACACTTTTTGGCATTTTATTAATAAGATTGTCCTCACGTATTCTAAAACTCATTTGTTCCTGTTTTCCAACAGAGAAAACGGAAAGTATTCGATCCATCTGATCTGGACGATCCTTCCCCTCCACAACCTCCACCCAAGAAAAAGACACCGCAGAAGAAAAAGAAAAGTGACAATTCAAGTCTGTGCGAATATTGCCAAAGGCACAAGAATAGCCAAGGGGAAGACGAAGAATTTCTTGTTTGTCAGAATTGCGATGCCACAAGTAAACTTATTTCCTGACAGTTGCCATTCATAATTCATACCTTTATTTAAAGAATAATAATATCAATGCTAGCACTTTTAAACAAAATACAAGCTTTAAGTTTAAGAAATTATAACTTACACTAGGCATACTATGAAAACCATTTAAACCAAGTTGGAAATTAACATTGTAAAAAATGCTTGTACTTGTTTCAATATTCTCGTAAATAGCGTGTTCCTAAATGACATTTTAATTACTTTTTGATAAATATCCTGTAGTTAAATATGCTTGTATTTTACTTTAATTTCTGTTTGTAATTACTTTTTTAACTTCCGTGAAATTAAAAATTCTATTTGTTGAAAGGTGCATGTTCATTGGTATTCATTTGGTGTTAAATAATGATTTTTGAAAACTGCTGGACTATTCTTCTCTTAAAATGCTTTTGTTTACTGACAATTCTTGCAAAAAGTAGCGTTTATTATATTTTCAATTTAAGACTTGTAGAGTGTCAAAAGTAATTTCGAATTTAAATTTAATTTAGATAGTATTGTCAATTTAGTGTATTGTTTATTTGGTTGTTCATCAATTTTAATACTGACAATTTTTTTGTTGGAAAATGCATTCAATTAACGTTCAATTGCTTTTTTATTTTTAGTTTTAAAATACTAACATATAATATGCGTGTTGAAAATTATAAATATGTAATTAATTGTTTTTAAGGTGAGTTATTAACATTTTGTACTTTTTGTAATTAGTGCACCCAAGCTGTATGGACTACAACGAAAAGTTGGCAACTCGTTTGCGAATGAATAACTGGCTTTGTTTCGACTGCAAAATCTGTGACATTTGTCACGTGAATACGAACAGCGGAGGGGACGGGGAGCTTCTTTGCGAATCTTGCGACAAAAGCTACCACGTGAAATGCCTCAAGCTACCCGAAAAGCCTAAAGAACGTTGGGTGTGCGAGGAGTGTTTCCAAGAGGATAGAAAATCCAAGAAAGGTCGTTGAACATTAGAAAGAAGAAATGTTATGAAATAAGTTAATAACTTTCTGTTAAAAACTAAATATTTTTGTAATCAAATCAGCGCGAGGAAATGATGCTACTGTAAAACAAAATGATGTCATTGAGTCTGAAATACCCGACGCTTCTACTTGGACACCAAAAGAAGTTGAAGAATACTTTATTATGAAGGGCCTTCCGGATGAAGCTAATGTTTTCAAGGAACAGGTAATTAATTCTACTGTGTTAGAAGATGAAAGAGCTACGAAACCTCTCCAAAAATCATTCAAACTTTTAAGCACTTTACATTAATAAGTACTTGCAAAAAGTTTTTAGTTTCCTTGTTTTCGAATAACTTTCTGACCGTTTCCCAAATAATATACCTGTAAAATGAAACGCTTCCGTAATTTACTTTCTTACAAAAACATATCCACAAATTATATCCATCAAAATATGATTTTGCAAGATGTTTTACGTACAGTAGGCACATTTTTAAAACTTCTTTTTTCCTAAATGTCTTGGTACAGTATAATATGTCGTAGGCATAAGAGGGATCAGATCCTGATTTGTTAAACTGCCATGAACTCTTATTCTAAAATTCTTATTATTGCGACTTACAAAATAGGTAGCTTTATATATTTTTTGAAACTGCTAAGACCCTTACTTT
The DNA here is from genome assembly GCA_034694165.1 of Tomocerus mixtus. Taxonomy (NCBI): domain Eukaryota; kingdom Metazoa; phylum Arthropoda; class Collembola; order Entomobryomorpha; family Tomoceridae; genus Tomocerus; species Tomocerus mixtus. The sequence continues at coordinate 29,976 of JAQFYC010000289.1, forward strand.
ATGGGTCATAATCGTCCAACAATTTGATCATTTAAGAGTACAAGGGCATTTTCGGGAATTTATACATCTTATTGTCTTGGCCAATTGGTCCATTGGCGTGATCCCTCTTAATGCCTACCACATGCCTCTCTCATTCTTGTAAAAGTCTACTAATATACTTTTTAACAAAAAGTATCCACTGATGTGTTTCTTTATTACGAAACAGTCTTCGATAACATTTTTTACTGGAAAGTATCTATTAAATTACATCTTTCACTCTCCAAAACACATTTTTTAATATGTTATACATATCTGAACCCATGTATGCATAATGAAAAAATGTGAAAATTAGCAAAACTCTTATCCGTTTGCTGTTTTATTTTAATTTTAGGAGATAGATGGTTTGTCCTTGCTATTGATGCGACGTGCGGATGTTATCTTCGGTTTGAAACTTCGCCTAGGACCGGCCCTCAAACTGTATAAACTCATTTATGAATTGCAGACTAAAACTCCTCGCACCAAATCTCAATAAATTTTTATCTTTTGTTTTTCTATTTGAAATTGAATCCGTATTTATTTTGTCAGTTTTTCTCTATTTATTCTTCTTTCACATTCATAATTCATATTTAGTGGCACAATATTCATTTTTCAATGTATGGTCTTGAATTTTCAATAGCTGTAATTCCTTCGGCTCTTAGTCGATTTAAAAGGGGTCTGTAAATATCTGGCGTCAACGGATAAACCATTCCGAGAGATTGAATTTCTCCTGAACAGGATAAAATTGATTTTAAATGTAAAGTTAAGTTTAAAAAAATACAATTTTTGATAAAACTATCGGCACTTTCATATTTCATACCATCTAGAACCATCTTAGCAGTTATCGCAGCGGGGTAGCCCACAGTCTTGGCCATAGCGGAGTACCCGCCAATTTCTCCATAGCACACGAAATCAATTCCCCGGAACTCTTTGTGACCGTCTGGCCAACGGGCAACAATTTCATGTCTCAGAACAACCAAATCTCTTTCCTCTTTTTCTAAAACCATTCAAATTGAAGTTTATAATTTTTATTGCAATTTTTCATTACATAATATTTTTTTGGAATTTAGTGAAGTGAATTCGAAAAAATCCATAATAGTTACCGAAACAGAGTTTTTTCTCCAAATAATGACTTAGTGTATCCAGAGGGGATGTGAGTTTGAGGACCGGAACTTCCTCCAGAAGGCCTAATTGTTCAATAGCATCCACCATCACGGTATCCCCGTCAAATTCTCGTAAAATGATATTTTTCAGGTTATCGTAGAAAATATTTGTGTCAATTTGTCCCAACATTGTACAAATTAGTTGACGCTGTTCAAAAAACGTTAATTACTGTTTTTAGAAAAAAAGCAACAAAATTTACCCCCATCGGGCTCCTAATTTATCTAGAACGTTGAGGATAAAATAAAGACACTAGTTTTTGAAATCTAGTACATACATGTTTACCATCTTAAAAAAATTTTGTTTTAATTTTCATATTTTGTTAAAAGTTCGCCTAAATTTTTCATTTGGGAAGCATAACAGCGGACATTTTTAAACATTCTGATCCTTTATTTTTATTTTAAGCAAAGCAAAATTCATAAAAATTATGTAGGGACACGAACGCTGTGTTGCATTAACGCAGGTACCCCATTCTTGAGTAGGTAACTGTACAGAAATTACTATCCCGAATTACACTTAATGTAAAAACTTACCCAAGTGAGGTCTGGGCCCTTAGGATGTAAAACAGGATGAGGATTCACATCGATGAGTCCTAGTTTAACGAGTCCTTTCATTGTATTTGCAAATCCATTGAATCTTAAAGTTCCCCGAAAAACAGTGTGAGCGTCTGGAATACCGTACAGGGTTTTATAAATTATTGAATCCCGATTCGGGTAGCCTTCTAATGAAAATCCGGGTAAAAATGACTGAGGCTCCACGTGGTCTTCCAATAATTTTCCTCCAGGATTTATTTCAATTATCTATAAGAAACATTTCATAATTTAAATTTTTCTGTTTCCGTATGTTTTATTCGAGAGAAACGTTTTTGGTTGTCCTGTTTTTGTCTACCTCATTTTTCCTAAGATATTTTGCACCGGACAACGTGTTGAGCAGAACACCACGAGGACTCCATGAAAACTTGTAGCGTAGAGGATTATCTGAAAACTCTGGAGCTGGTAGTCCACCGCAATAACTTACAAAAGACTCGACCTGTAATAAATGACAGAAAAAAATATTCTCATGAAAAATAGATGAGATCCGGATCTGGAAAGGGAGTTAGATTTAGGGAGTAGAATGATTTAGTTACTTTTCCGCCCAAGGAATGAATATGATCAAAGCATTCCATAGCCAGTAAATGATCGATTCCTGGATCCAGTCCAACTTCATTCACAATTGTGACTCCAGCCGCTTTGGCTTCTTCGTGGAGTTCTAACATCGGGTTAGAAGCGTACGAAGCTGTCACCATATTTACTTTATGTTTTATACACTCTGCTGCGATCTGCAAATGAAATATCCCATTTCTAATTTTATTTGCCTTCTCTGCGACTCTTGATTTCATATATATAGTTATGTATCGTAGGGATATCATAAACAACTTCAAGCATTCTAAGCTATAATTGTCAATAACTTAGTATCTGATTCATAATAACAATGACCGAAAGATCCAATTTTCAGGGAAGGGAATTATGGAATTAAATTACTTGCATAAAAGACTTCAGCACTTTTTCTGAATTTCTGACGGAAGTATCATTTTGAAAATTAAAGATTATATGTATAGGCCCCGAAACTTTTAATGCATAATAAAGTGGAGTCGATGGGGGAAAATAATTAAAAATGCACAAGGAAATTCAAAATAATGTATTTCTAATATTTATATATAGGGAATTGCAGTAAACCAATTAAAACTATCATTAGAAAACCAAATTCATTGGAAAAGGGCAACTGTAATTATCTTTAATTAATGTAAAGCATTGCAATCTTGCCTGCGTATGAAGTGAGTAGGGAAGTAAAGATACGACGATATCATTTTGAGAAATGTGTTCGCTGAGTAAATCCGGTCGGCCTATCACATCTAACAGTAAAGGTTCAACTTGATACTTTGTTGCCAACAAATCCACTTCATCTTTCAATGCCGAGGCTTTCGGAGAAAGAAAAACATTCGTTTTATTAAGCTGACAGCCCAGTTCATCAAAAAGACGTATAAATGAAATGTGTGGCTATTTTTATTGAACTTACCAACTGTGACGTTAACAGAATTATTTTCTCTGGCCAAGTACTCAACGAGTGGGGCACTCACGTAGCCAGCACCCAGGACAAGAGCCTTCTTCCGCCTAGGCTCCTCCGACGAAGTTATCACTTTACGGTGCAGCTTCTGATTTCGAAGTTCGGATATGTATTCAAAACCAGGCGTCAGTTTCCCGTTACTTGCTATTATCGCCTGCAAATAAATAGAAAATAAATGATTTGCTAATCAAATAAGGATGGCCTACACTCTTTGATTTTATAGTCATGTCTTATACTAAATATTTTAGAATAGATGTACCGATTTCGTCAAACATGCATAAATTATACCTTATTGTATATTACTATACATATATTATCATTACAAAAAGTGCAAATGCATAAAAATAAGCATTTGATCCGCTAAAAAAACTTTTTCGATAGTTTGGAATACGGGAAGCTGCACTTTCTTTCGTGAACCAGAAACATAAATTCCTAGCAAGTATTTTCATGAACTGAAAACTACTAGAGGCTACTAGTTTTAAGAAACATATATTTTAATTACCCCTGAAACGGTGGGATGGAAATTATGTTCATCAAATGGCTTTTTAGCATCTGACTGGAGGATATCTGTAATGTAGGGCAGAAGGAGCTCTCCAAAGAAATCTGTGCTTTCAATTGGTAACTGGGTGGGCATATTGTCAATACTGCAAACAAGAACACCGGGGCCTTTGAAAGAACTGATATCTTTATTTCGGTCGGCGTCATACAGACAAAAGGGATTGTCGATTGTTGTGCACTCGTTCATGAATTCAATACTGCCTCCAGGATCGGCGGAGATATCGCAGATACCAAGCATTCGGTGGGGCAAGGCGGGAGATCCGACTGTACTCGGCAACCACGGGGTTTTCGCCGGTTGTAATAAATATTTCGCATCCGGGATCGTCAATAACTTTGGAGAATTCACGGCCCAGTAAATCCCGTTGATTATCACGCTGGCCGACGGGGCAATTTTCTTGGCAAAAATTGAAATGTACTTCGAAGGGTTTAATTCGTAGTCCTTTGCGTTGTAGCTGTTTGTGTCTTTCCTTGTCAAATAATCATGTCGAGAAACTTCACAGCCGTAAACTTTATTTGTAGCTGAGATATTTCAAATTGAGAAAACTGTAGTTAATAATTTTCAAAACATTTTCGCTATTTGCAATTCCAATTCAAAACCTAAATGAATATCCGAGTGAAAACCGAAAAGTTGAAACATTTTTTTCGTTCATCGGTGTCGGTGGTAAGGCCTAATTTTATCAGTTATCATTTTAATCAATTTTAATTTGAAAAGCCGTGTGAAAGGCAAAAGAAAAAATGATGATTTTCTGAGGCAAATTAAAATAACCAATTCAGGAATAGAATCTATTTTAACGTGGATTATATGCCCAGACAAACCTCCGTGTTGTGCAACTTTATGAATCATTTCTGGAGGAACGTATTCATGTGGTAACTCCTGGAAGACTTCTTGGGCCCCTTGACTAACATTTCCAGATCCGGTGAACACGAATGTCAGTGGCCCAATTGACTTAGGCATGGCTCCAAGGGCAATTTCATATCCGGCGTCTCTAACAGCTTGGCGAGCCATTCCAGAATTTCGGTAATTGTGTGCTGGACCAATATGCTAAAGTTTAGACATTTCTTTTCAAAAATTATTAATTTAAAGTTCAACTACCCCTTTATTAATTTTAATGTTCTTCGTTAATGATAAATGATTTATTGCGTTTTAATTTTACGAAAATGTTTATTGACCATAAAAGGTGTGTGGTGACCAAGTGCTAAAAGTCTTAGGCCAAGTCCATGAAGAATGTTCACCGTTCCCGCAACACCAGCATATTTTCCGAAGGCAATTACTCTTTCTCAAAAAAATTATATATTAGTTACAGTTATAAACTGTTGTGATTAATAAATAGAAATTATACCTTTGTCCCCTTTCGTCCGTCATTCTTTCATAGTCTAGCAGTCGAATGTTCTGTAAATGGACAAAGGTATATTCTGTGATTTGTTACAATTACCATCAACAATTATTACCAAACCAGATTATGTATTATTATTAATTATAAGCCTAAGTATATTAATTAATTGCAACAAAGAATTAACATGACAGCATGACAGTTGAAGTTTAAAGTTGGTCTTAGCAATTATTAACTGATTTGCATATTAATTGTTCACCTTTTCTAGGATTGCATCAAGCAGGGGCATGTTGGCTTCCTGTGCTTTGATGGTATGAGAAAAGAAGCAATAAGTCTTGTCCCTAATGAGTGCATCGATTGGAACTTGTTTAACACCGCAGATGACATCAGCATCTGATAAGTCTTCCTGAATAATTCCTCCCGCATTCGCATACGCCTACATCATTAGCCAATGTTATCTCATCTCACATAAAATACGTTTCCGTATTATTTATTACTACACAACTACAAACTACAGTACACCAAAGGGATCATTAAAGGTAATAGTAGTGGCAGCACACTAATCCCATATCCCAACTTATATAATGTATAAAATGTTATTTAATAGCACACATTAATAAAAATTCTGCTCCTTTCAATTCAAGGTATTCCATTGAAAGAAGACTCATTCGTACTCCACCGTTACCGTTTACTTGATTCTACCGTCATCCAAAGTCCTCCACTAAGACACCCGCCTAACGAGAAGGTCTGGTGTGGATTATACTCATAGATAATCATATAAAAATCGTAATATTTTACATGCCTACATTCCCCTAATATTTAAGACTTTCCTAATATTCCTAATTTTTAAATTAACAATGTAAAAGCCATTAAGGAAAACTTTTATTTTTTCACTGTCCCTGTCTCCCTTTTTGTAAAAAAACAGTTGGATTGTTCTGCATACGTCCCAACAGCCATCAGCTTATATGAAGGAAAAGTAAAAAATCATTTTTGAATTAGTAGCTTCTCGCCCCTATTTTTCGCTACATTTTGCTATTTGGAAGTCTGCTTGATAAATATGTAACTAAAACCCATAATTTACTAAGAACAAGATGTTTTAGTTCAAGAAACTCGTCCCATTTTTCACAGTAAAATAGTTTGTAAGTCTTTAGATACCATTTATGATATTAAACGTGTACAGATTTTAAGCTGTTCTAGTTAAGAATTTTTCAAACCCTTTTTGTAATAGTCATAAGTTATAAGTCAATTAAACTTAATCGAATTTTGAATATTGTTTTGGAGTCACCTTACTAGCAGGGCTTCGGGTCTACATTGTCTCCCCTTTTATGTGCAATTATACGAGAGAAGGGGAATGAATGAATGGTTGAAGTGAGCAATGAAAATTAGCTGTAATTGAATATTATTTGTAGGTGAAAAGGTAACCTGCCTGCATGGGATAAGCCCTTCGGTTGCTGGGTTGTACGAGGACACGACATCCGAATTTTTTGGTCAACCTTTTGACGTCTGATGGGGAAAGTGGCGCCCGTCTCTCCCATACTGATTGCTCCTCTCTTCGGATGCCCAGCACCTTTCCGCGGATATCGTGTTGAGGGGGCTGTCATTACAAAATCAATAATAACCATGTAAAATGCACGCAGCCAAGCAAACCAATTATTAAATATTATCCACACGAAACTCTAATCATCATCTCAATCCCAAAAACTACCCTTCTCTATTTTGCAATTTACAAACCACATACAAACTACTACAGAGTAAACAATCCTCCTCCTCTTTCTTTCCAGAACAACCGTTCAGAATTCTCTTCACTTCCTCAGAAGAAATTAAATTAGCTCAAATTTCCTTTCGATACTTCCAGGGAAATTATTAAAATCAAATCAAGCAAAATTGAATCACCTTTAGCGTAGAATAATGTCTCACATACAAATTCCTGGGAAGTTTATTCCATCCCGGGTAGAAAAATCTATATCCCATTTCCCGAAAATGAAAATGGGAAAGTATTTATGTAAATAATTACAGTTAATGTAGGTATTTAAATGGCCGCTCAAGGGAAACTAAATTCAATGATCCGTAATTAATTAATGTCGGTCGAGTAATTAAGCTAAATTGATATTCTACATTATAAAACCAACTTAAACTCAATCGCCAATGAGATTTCATTTCATTGCTCAATAATTAATGTAATATTTAGTAATGGAATTATAAACGTCATCTTGACCCCAAGACCTTTCTTATCCAAAGCCTTCCATTCATTACAAAATATATATAGTTCCTTACTATAAATACGCGTTAAGGATAATTAAATATTCCATTTAATTATCCGAATGTCGTATTATTAAACATGTCGTGTCACATTTAATTTAACATTATCCCCATTACCTAATTTAATTTCTCATCATCAGAAATGTGATAACATAGTAATAATTTAATAACATAACCTACTAATTTTTATAAATGCTTTCCAAGCTTTTAATCCAATCTAATTAATTTTCCATTACAGATTCTCGTTTCCATTCTGCAGCTGACTCTCCTGGAAGCAAAACTTACAATATGGATTTTATCTCATCTGCAATAAAAACGATAAATCCAAAGGGGGCGAGTTGAGAATTAAGCGAAGGCGAATGGGAAACCAAAATCATATTTCCATTAACAGAACATTCATCGCATCGCTGTCCTTTTACGCATATTAAACGAAATCCATTCATCCAGCGAAGTAAGTGTAAGTTATATCGATGTATTATGTATTATGAATATAATTCCAGACCCCTATCTGGTATACCTAAGCTATAAACCTTGGAGATTCTCTTATATAATGCTTTATTAATGTTTAATGTTCAATTTGAGCGATGCGTTAGCTTCAACATTTACGTTTCCTTGCATTGCCTGCGTTCCCACATCCACATGAACATTAATGATGAAAAACTGGAGATGAAGTTGACTCTTTCTGATTCTTATTCAGCAACCAAACCAAAACTCAACCCCGTGTGTGTGAATATGAACCAGCAGACAAGCCAAAAGAAATTGAAGATGATTAAAGGAAGTTTCTATAACGAGGGATATGAATATGAAAGATGAATTTGGACATGAATATGTATTATATGCGAATTGCGGACTAATCTTCATCCTACAACATTATATACTACATTATGTCCGTCTACAAGGATTCTTTTTATAAAGAGTTGTTTAAATATTGGCAAAAAAGGCAAGCACTGGACCTAACAATGCAAATAGATATAAGGAATTCCCCTTTAACGGAAACTCCAATAAGATGCCTATTTATTATGGATCGTGCTGCTTCATTATAAGAATGCCTTGAAGTTCTGCAGCGTATCTATCTGCATATCTATCCGAGTCCACTTTTTTCCTATTATTATTCAACATTTTAAAATTCTGTTTTCAGAATTGAATATTGTGCCCCCTGAATAAGATAGTACAGTGTAAAAATGGACCAAATTGCCCCACCACGCCCCTTTTTCTTAAAATTCAAGATTTTTGAATTCTGTTTTCAAGACCAAATCGCCCCACCCCTTCTACCCATTGTTACAGCTGTTTGCCACCGTTTATTACTAACTGGAAAGACGCTTGTATCAGAAAATCTGCTTATGTTTTTCGCTACCTTTTAGTCTAAGAGGGGCTTCTGAGAAATGGCTCCGTTTAACTGCAATTAATATTTATTGTCTCACCCTCACCTCAACTATAAACATTGATTTAATATTTATCCATAATTTTAGTAGTATTTTAGTATGCCACTGTAAAAATTGGGGAACAATGATCATATAGTGGAATTTTCTTTATAGAGAGTAGGGTTCTATGTTCTATTGGCTATTTAATTTACACTTAAACTACCTAAGTGATGTGTAAGGAATTCCTCTATAAGAAAAACTTTTATTACTGATCTCCAAAAAGCCGTATGAATAGACAGAATGTAATGTATAGGTACAGTATTATAAAATATGCAATACACAAGACAAGACAACGTGTAAATGTTATAGTAATATTATAACTATACCGAAAAAAATGTAGATGATCTCTTGGATCGGATTGGATACAAGTTCTTGTTTCTTCTACAATTTGTGAAGGATAAGCAAAGTAATAGAAGCTGAGCAACGCAACTCAACGCAAGTGAAATGAAATAAAATGAAATGAAGGGAATAAAACATCCAACTTGCCAGCCAAGTGAAGCCAAACCAAGATCACAGAATCACAGCAGAAGATGTGAGGAGGAGTGGATTGCATTGCATCGCATCTCTTTGCATCTGCACACTATTGCACATGATGATGATAATGAGAAAGAAGAAGAACGATGTCGTTCTGCTCAAAGTATGTAAATAGTGTGTATTCAAGTAGAATGTAATATAATATAAGAAATGCAAGCTTAGCCTTCTCTCTTTCAATTTCAGTGAACTAACTACAATTATATGCAAAGCAACTTATTCTATATATTCTATATGTAATAGTTGCAGCAGAACAGAACGCAGAGTATTAGGAGAAGAAAAGGATAATCCTTTAACCATTCAAGAAATAATATGCATTTGGGATTGGATTACCTTTCGTGGACTGGATTAGGATTATTGGAAGGATTCTTCTATGTATTAGTTGCAAACTGGAATGAAATGAGCTGAAAGTCTAAGGAAGAGAGCAGACAAGCTTTTTGGTAACATTAACTACAATATTAACGAATAGAATCATGAAATCTGGCTTTGTACATAAAATCCACGCATAGTTCAAATTATACCTAAGAATTGCTATAAGCTTTGATACTAATATAATGATGCTAACATTGCTAACCCTTTGGTTGACTTTCAGAAAGGATTTGAGTGAAGCTTAAGCCTGAATTGAGTTTAGTGAAGTGAGAGAGTTGGATTTTGCCTTTGCCTTGCATATTGAAGCATTCTGCCTTCCCAGAAGAGAACAGAAGAGAAGAGTCGAACAAATTACATTACATAAGTACACACAAATACATGCATGAACTACACAAGTTAAACTACACGTAAGAATAGAGGTATACTATAATAATGTACTAGTCTAGAGTCTAGGACGTGTAGTATTAGTATTGTATTTGTGATTGTGTGTGTATATGGAGAAGGACTATATAGTAGATATACTACTTTGACTACTAAGGTGTGTTTAAAGGGTGTGTTAGTTATTATGTCTCGTCCGTCGTCTCGATTCTTATAAGAAACTTTAACTTTAACTTTAACTATATGGCTATTAGCTATTAACTGGTCTGGTCTGGGACTGTAATAAGCTGTGTACTGTGTGTGTGTGTAATATTATAATATTCTGTCTCGTCTCACTACTTACTTAGTTTAGTTTTTTAGAGGTTTCTGCTGTCGTGTTCGTTGGCTCTTTTGCTTATAATACTCTACATCCATAGTCATCTCTATAGTTAAAGATGCAGACGATCGGGCTAGGTAGTTTAGGTAGTAAGTAGTAGGTAGGTAGGCTATAGCACTTATAAGTATAAAAGGCCATGCTCTAGTCCAGACACACTAATAAGTACATTCTACTACATAAGTTAAGTAAGAGATGCTATACGATAGCCAGAGCTTAGTAGAATTGAAGCAAGAAGGAAATCAAAGCTAATGCAATGCAAGCAACTTTGGTTTCGTTTCTCGTCTCTCTCACGTTCTCTCTGCTGTGTTCGTCTTCTTCTTCTCTGTGTATATGTACTTGTATATGATTATTAGCTATATTATTATATTATGTGTAGAGAGATAGACATAGAATGTAAATGTGTGTTTGTGTGTGTGTGTGTGTAAAGTATATGTAACTATATGTAAGCGTAAGTTCTCTGGTTCAAAAAACTCTCTACACTCTGCGCACCAATTCTTAGACGAATCTTTTCTTATCTCCTCAACCCATTCATCCTTATCGAAAAGAATTTTATAAATTAATCCGAATCCATAAAATCCTCAAATATAAATAACACCCAATTTTCATAATTAACCTAAAGGGTGTGCCGAAAGTAAAGGGCCTTGTAAAAACTTGAAAGACTAGAGGATTTTTAAAAGTAAGGAATTTATTTTGTAAGGGAGATTGAAAGGGTTAGCTAATTTTTTAGTTTTGAGGGGAAGAAAAGGTACTTTTGGGGTTTGGGGGGATTGGGTGCTCTAGAGTCAAGAGTATAAAGTTCAGGGCTGGTTCTGCTAGTTGGTTTTGGTTTTGGTTTTGGTTCTGGTCCTGAGAGTGTGTCGCGTATTTGCAGGACGGAGTGTAAAGTGTTAGTTAGTAAGTGAGTTTGTAAGTTAGGAGTCATAAGAGCCAGCGGAATACATAAGCATACTCACAATCAGTAGGAAGTATAAGATGTGTGTAAATGTGATCTGGTAAAGACAGTGATGAAGATGATGGAGGAGACCCCCAAAAATTTTCTACCAAAATGTTAAAGTTTTGTTGTGTCAATTACAAAAGTGTTGCTCTTCTATTCGTTTTCGGGGCCAGTTTGCTTTTCGCTCTTGTAGCCCATTACTATTTTTTCCAGACAGAAAATAACTCACAGCAGTTGGACTCGGAGCAGCAAAAGGCAAAAGAACAGAGAGATAATATTATACTCAAGGAAACACAAGGTAATGTACAAATACAAAGTTTTATCTTTTACTAATACATCCCAGGCAGGAGTTTTTTAAAAGATGATAATAATACATGAATGTGTATTTAGTATTTAGTATATTGAGAAATTGATATCTCAACTTGACTTTAGTATGACCTTTGACTCTATATGTATAATATGTATTTATAAGTTCTCTTATGATATACCAACTAATTAATTGCATTGCATTTCTATCAACTTGGAATCATTAAATACATTTTGTAACCCGAGTCTCCTGTTACAGATCATATCTTTTACATTCCAAGAATTTTATCGCTACACACCAACTTTTTTCCTTATGGGTTCCTGGGTTCCCCCTACATTCCATACATTGCTTTACTTTACTTTACATTTACTTATCTTACTATATTACTATTATGTCTTCTCCTTACTTTTCTTTTCTTTCACACTCTGTTCTATTACTTCTATTGTAGTCTTTAGCTTTTAGCCTCAGATTTTGAGATACATTTACATATTCCTGCTTCATTTTAGATTACATACAGTCGGCAGGATATGTGAGTAATGTACGTAAAATTATATAATAGAATAGGTTTAGGTATTGTACACAGAATGGGAATGTACATACAAAGAATGTAGGTACTGTACCGTTCCGTACTTATTCCTAAGTAACTTTTTTATTGGGCAAGGTATCTCTCTTTATTACCTTGTTGCAATTGTAGTTAATTACTGGGGATTACACACCAAATTAAAATTCTACGAGGAAGTTAATTATCATCTTATCTCGTCAACTTTTTGTAGGTTTTGCATTCCTTTTAAGTCGTTTCATACAGAAATTGGTTCACGTTGTTTGAGATGAGATGATATTTCAAGCAAAGTGGGATTTGTGAGTTTTTAATATTTTGGAATTAAAATTGTTGCATGTTGATATGCAAATTGTTGTTGAGGTTTGACACATTCGCATTGCAGTAAAAAATTTGGCTGTAAAATTGTGAAATTGAATAATAGTTTGAATAGACTTAGGCTTTTGGGTGAAAAATTGTTTGATTGAACTGAATTTTTGGATGTTTTGAACGAATCCACTTTTTTAATGTATAAAAGTACCATAGCAGATAGCACAACAGTTTTTGATGACATGCCTAGAGATTTTAGCCATGTTCTTTTGTGAAACATTTTTCCACCCGTGCATTTCGTGCATTTTTTGCGCAACATTTAATATGATTTGTAATTTTCGAGATCTATTTTAAAATCGTTTATAAAGCTATTTTTCGCGTAAAATTAATATATTAATCTCTGTAGGTTTTGTAACTCTTGATGATTTGTAGTAAAAATTATTTTACTTTTGGTAGCGTTTGCATGCTAAAGTCTTTTTGCATGAAAGCTTTCAATAGTTTATAATATTAATATGCATTTTAACATTTTCGAGCTTAAAATAATGGATACGATACGAGATACGAGTATGCAGTAGTCTTCTAGTTATTTTTAAGCCTTGATCTTATAAAAGCCCTGATTTACCAGTAAAAGTTGCTTTTGTCTGTGTTTTACATGTTGGCACTTTTTTAAACTGGATTTTGACAGTAAATTTGGTTGCCAGTATAGTTTGCAATTTAAGGCTTAAATGATAGTTTTCCTATTGAAAAGAGGTATTATTTGATTTTGCGTCTTAACTTACACTGACATTAGCACTGTACATACAATTTTACGTGTTGAGTGTTAGAATAGTATTTTACCTTTAAAAGCGATCTGCTCCATGTATTTGGCGAATTTAGTACATTAAAATGAAATTAGACACTCCAAATCTGTTTTATTGTATTTACTAATTGTTTTTGTGTTTGCAGGAGGAGAAGGCGAGGTAGGGAAGGATTCCCTGAGTTCATCTTCCACTTCGTCAAATACGACGGACTACATTCTGCCGTTCAAACTCCCTCACGTCATCAAAGAGAACGGAATCAACGACAGCGGACTTTTTCGTACGAAGTCTGCCCTCATCTGGGATCCTCATCCCGAATACACATTCACTGCCTTTGGAAAGAACTTCCATCTCCTCCTCAAGTCTCGTCCAGGGGACCCCTTCGACTTCACTCACCATGAAAATGACACTGTGCACAGGAGCAAAAAGAAAAACACGGTCCAGTACTGTTTCTACCACGGGGTTGTCCAGGGGGATGAGTCCTCAGCGGTTGCTGTCAGCCTCTGCGAGGGAATGGTAACAAAATACAAACTATTGTCAAAATATTTCTTATTTACATTTTTAAATAACAATTACAGTTTTCTAACATTTTTGAATATTTCCATATGAATATTTGCAAATTATTTTAATAGCCTGATTTGTTATAAAATGATTCGTATGTTTAATCTGCCAGCATTTATTTATTGAATAGCCAATAACAAATATATTTTCAAGCATGAATAGGTGTTATATTAAGTTATATTAACTCTGGCTTCCCTTCAAGTCGTATAAATCTTTCGCCTTTTACTGGGGTAGAGTGCAGGTGTTTAGGGATGTCGCGTTTCGTCATGATAGCGGGGATGTATTTTCGTAATTATCCTATTCCCTACTCACCTGGCACTTGGTTATATGTTAATTATATATATGTGATGATTCGATAAAAGCTTTGTGTATATGGATTACTAATCTGAGAAGCACAATAAAGACTTACCTACCTACCTACCTATTAAGAATTGGCAAAAAATGCGGGGCGAAGAGTTGTTTGTCAATTCTGCCATGATAGCAGTCTTGTTAATTATTTAGTGATTTAGTTAATATTTAATTGGTAAACATTGCATTTAATTAATAAATAATGGATTCATTGATGTCGTGAGTAATTTCGGCTATTATTATTGCAATTAAAGCTTAATTAATAGTTAAAACGTTTATTGAAAACTTTATTTTTATGATACAGTCAATGTTATAATTTTTAATTATTTAATTTGACTATAAATACAATTGACTTAATATTTAGTAAATTATTAATTTTTTGTGGTTTAATGGAGAATAAAGCTTATTTCAGTAAGGAGGAGCAAAGAGTACATAATTGCATGTGAATTTTGTCTATTTGACATTTGTAAAGGTAATGGTTTTCATTAAGATAGCAAAACCCATTTTTGTGGTGGGCTACTAAGCTAGTAATTATGATGGTAGTAAATGGTAAATGTGGTTTATTTATAAAAGGTTAATTAGTTTAATGATTGTTTTTATGTAAATTAGACGGGTAATATGAAAACAAAGGATGGCAGTTTCCTGATCGAGCCAATTGGTCAATGGAAAGGTCCCAATGTGCCCATCCTCCACCGAATCTACCGACTGTCAGGGCCCTCCTCATCTGGAACATCGTTGAACAACTACGAGGATAATAATCTCGTGATTGGGAAAGACTATAATGATCCTGTTGTTAATCATAGCCGTATGTTGAGTCTTTTAACTTTTAATTGCCAAGTCTTCTACTTACTCAAATTGCATTTGTTTGCATTGGCTGCTCTCCAATTTTTTTGTTTTTGTTTTCTCGGCTGATGTGCTAATTGTTTATTGTTTTTGGTTTGGTTGGTTGGCTGAGCAGATTCGGTTCGGGTGAAACGGTCAATGTCAAAAGAGCGCTATGTGGAACTAATGGTCGTCACGGATTCCACGATGACAGCTTACCACGGTGACAACCTCAAACACTACGTCCTCACACTTCTGTCCATTGTCGCTCTTGTCTACAAAGATGCATCCATAGGAAACCCCGTCAACATCGCCCTTGTCAACTTCCACGTCCTCAAAGACAAAGTATGAACATTAGTTAATTATCTTAATTAATGACTTCTATTGCGCTGAGTTAACTAAAATGTAACTCTTTTATTTACACAGGATTTTGCCTGGAGGGAACAACGGAACAACACGGGAGGGATCTCCGCATCCGAAATGCTCCGTAATTTCTGCAAATGGCAAAAGGAGCAGAACAATTTGGATGACAACAGCGTCCACCATCATGACACTGCCTTGCTGTTGACTCGTGAGACAATTTGCCGGAACCCATGGCTTCAAAAATGTGACACTTTGGGTTTGGCTGAGCTGGGCACCATGTGTGACCACTACGCATCTTGTGCCATCGTCCAGGACAACGGACTCTCTGCTGCATTTACAATCGCCCATGAACTCGGCCACGTGTGAGTTGCACTCTTTTAGAGTTCCTTTTAATTTTTGAGAATGAATGAATGAATAGAAATAATAATAAAACTGTTAAGAATGAACAAGAACAAGACAAAGAAACGAAAGGATTTTTATTGAGATAGTGAGAGAAAGGGGAACTCCCAAGTCTTGTGACACGCCCTGAAATGGAATCTACATTGAATACTAATCATTCGATAAATGTTTTATATATAGTCAATTGGTTATTATCAGGGATTGGATATTTAGTTATTGGTATTGGATTGCTCGTTTAGACATTTCCTTCTAGAATTACTTAATTTTCTCCTAAAAACTGTATATACATAATGCTAATCAGAAATGAGACTTAATGGACAACAT
This sequence comes from Tomocerus mixtus, assembly GCA_034694165.1. NCBI lineage: Eukaryota > Metazoa > Arthropoda > Collembola > Entomobryomorpha > Tomoceridae > Tomocerus > Tomocerus mixtus. The sequence goes on from JAQFYC010000289.1 coordinate 46,198, forward strand.
TTATGCAAAAATACTTATCTGGCCACCACTTGAAAATTGCCAAATATTTCTGAAACGTTATAACTGTAAAATTATTTGATATTTTACTTTAATGTTGAATATATTATGTTGTAAAATATTTAATCATGATGATAACTCTCTGAAATTAATAAGTAATGAAATATTACATTGTCAACCAATGTTAACAAGACAACATTTTGGAATAAAAATATCATGAAAGAAAAACAGTTAATTTTCAGGCATGGTCCTAGTACGAAAGATAAACGAGTTAGCTAATTTAGCGTTTACATATCCGAGATCTGACTAATAAATATTTTCTTATTTATTTGCTTCCAGAATGAACATGCCTCACGACGACGACTACAAATGCCAAGCTCTGTCCAGTCCTTCTAATTCTGGAGGGCAACAGCACTACGTGATGTCCAGAATGCTTGATCATAATACCTACCCTTGGGCTTGGTCCAAATGCTCTCGGCATTTTCTCACCGAGTTCTTAGAGTAAGTCAATTCCAGTCAATTCCAGTTCCTGCCATTCCGGCCAAATATTTACTTTATTAAAGCGAAAGCAATAAAACGGGATTTGATTTGATTTTATGTTTCTTTTATGGGATTTCATTTTTTCCTTTCTTTAATATTCTAGTGCTGGGCACGGCTACTGCCTCGAAGACAAGCCGATGGCAAATATTCTGGAGAATGATGAAGTAGTGGACACGGAAATAATTAACAGTAGTGTCCGATTGCAACCTGGAGAGATTTTCTCCGAACATAAACAATGTGAACTGGTTTTTGGTGTTCAATCCAAATTGTGTTCTTACATGGTAAGGAATATATAAGGAATATTATATATCTTTTGGTATGTTAATTAATAGTTAATATTATTCTTGTTTTGTTGTCCAGCCTGTTTGTCGCCGTTTGTGGTGCACGACTGGACAAGGAGGAATGACGGAGGAGCAGGAAGGTTGCAGAACTCAGCACATGCCTTGGGCCGACGGAACTTCGTGTGGCAAGAGCAAATGGTGTCAGCGAGGAGTTTGTGTTCTCAAGGACTTGGAGAAACTCAAGGTCATCAATGGTCAATGGGGTCAATGGGGTCCTTACGGCACCTGCTCCCGATCCTGCGGCGGGGGAGTGAAAAAAAGTTTAAGGGAGTGCGACTCTCCAAGTCCGTCGAATGGGGGAAAGTGAGAAACCATTTTTTGCCCTGCTGCCAAATAATTTTTGACCTTCGATTCGATGATTTTTATTTTGCTTTGACAAGTTTTGTTAATTTTATTTGGATTCTTTCGTTTTAGATATTGTGTGGGCCCCCGTGTTCGCTATGAATCGTGCAATACTCACGAGTGTTCTATGTCCGACAGGAAGTACAATGACTTTCGGGACGAACAGTGTTCTCTTTTCAATAATGACAATTTCAACATTCAAGGTCTACCGAAAGATGTTCAATGGGCCCCCAAATACACAGGAAGTTAGTCACAAGTTTACTTTTTTTTTAAATGTTACTTGGAGTTGTGTCGTTACTAAACCCATTTTGTCTTGATTGTGGTAGTAAGCCCAAAGGATCGGTGCAAATTATTCTGCCGTGTTTTGGGATCCAGTGCCTATTATCTTTTAAGGGAAAAGGTTATCGATGGAACTCCGTGTGGTCCAGACACTTTTGATATTTGTGTCAATGGTGCTTGTCTCCCGGCTGGTTGTGATCGGAGACTTCATTCTAAAAAAGTTCTTGGTAAGTGCATCATAGAAATTATATATTTAAGCAGTAATCACATTTATAACTTAACAATTGTATTTCAAAAGTAGCAATTAAATAGAAAATACTAAATATATTTGTAAAACGTAAACATCTCTTTAAAAGTAGAAATTACATTGCCAAAGACTAAAAATGGATTTAAAGTGGGAAGCTGAACAATTTTTTATTTTCTCAGACTAATTACGTTCAGACGTAAATAGTGTATTATATACAAATTAACATTTGGTAAATGGCGTTTGTTAATTAAAACAAAAATAACAATTATATTGTTTCTATTTTAGACATGTGCGGTATGTGTGGCGGCGACGAGTCGACCTGCAGAACTGAAAGCGGCCAATACAATGAAACAAAATACGGGTATTCTAATGTGGTCCGTATCCCATCTGGTGCTTCAAGTTTGGACGTCCGTCAAAAATCATTCGATGACACTGCCAGGGACGACAATTATTTGGGTAATTAAAAGTCCATTACTTACATACATGTACTATGCACCTAATTTGATTTATTTCCCTCATATGTTTTTTTGATATACATAGTTCCTTCAGGATATTTATTAAGAACAGCTGTTTTGTTATACCATTCTTATCTTATGCCAATTTTTGAATCGTAAATGTTAACTGAATTTAATTGGCTGACTGTAGTTGAATGACCTCATGACATCTTCATTTCATTTCCCTTGCAAATTAAGCTTTTAATACTCAGTCATTAATACTTGCATTAATATGTTTTAATATCCTTTAGCAATTTACGACCCGAATAAAAAAGAGTATCTTCTTAACGGGGATTTCGTCGTGTCAATGTTCAGGAAGACAGTTCACTACTCCGGCACAATTTTAGAATATTCTGGAAGTGACTCAGCTGTTGAGAGAATTAATTCGTCCCGCCCCATACGCTCCGATTTAATTATTCAAGTTCTCTCCGTCGGAAAACTCCATCCTCCAGACATTCGGTACCAGTATGTTATCAGCCATTCGGTTAATGACACTTATAGTTGGAGAATTAGTGAGCCGTCTTCCTGCAGTCGACTTTGTCAAGGAACAACTTCCACGGACAGTATTTGTCTAAGAAATGGAGATGAGGTGGACCCCTCCTACTGCCCTTCGCCCCGCCCCTCCCCGCAAATCAGAAAATGCAATGAAGAATGTTTCCTCAAGTGGAAAATCCTGGAAAGGAGTCCCTGCTCCAAAACTTGTGGGTTGGGGCGCCGTCAATTGATTGTTGGATGTGTTATGGAATTTTCTCCAGGAAATTACACTACAGTTGCCGATTATAATTGCGGAACTGGACGGGTGGACGAGGAAGTTTGTTTGATGGCCCATTGCTCCGTTGCCAGGTGGAAAACCTCACAATGGTCGGATTGCAGCAGTCGCTGTGGGGATGGAATGCAGCACAGACAGATCAATTGCATAGACAAAGAAGATAATTTAATAGATGATCGCTACTGCAATGGAAGTAGACCGCTTACAACGAGAAAATGTAACAGTGGCACTTGTGGGAAATGGAAAATTGATCAGTGGAGTCCAGTAAGTGTTCCTTTATAGAAATAATCTAACAAGTACTCGTTAATTAATGTTGTTGTACTTTAAGAAATTGCATTCTACTACAAGAACAGCAAGTAACTTTGCAAAATATGTCCAAGAAACAGTTTTTCAGATCTTACATGACAATCTTAATTTGCTATTATTTAAAGGAGTTTAATCAAATAGACAAGCTTATTTATTGTATAATTTTGTGAATGCTTGATATAACGTTATTGTTTCTATTTATGCCCTTATCATTATTCGATGCTAATCTTTTGCATTGTTAACGAAAGATATTTCAATTTTGTGCAAAAGGAATAGTAAACAAGGCAATTTTTGCCGAATGAACAGTTTCAGTTTGCAATGTTATGGACAAAAACAGTGTTCCGTATACCGGAAATAGATATTATTTAATCTTAAAATGTGACCTATTTGTGTATATTAATACTATGAATATTCCATTGCAACTGCTTATAATGAATATTTGCAGTTCACATAATTGATACGGTTAAAAAGTAATATTGTTAGTTCAAGTTATTTCACCATGTACTTTTAAGGTAGATTATAAAGTGAAAATGTATTTTATTTGCAGTGTTCAGCGTCATGTGGAAAAGGGAGGAGTATGGCAGCTTACGGTTGTTATTTGGGGGATACAAATTTGCCCATCGATTTTTGTCACACGGATGTAAGACCTGTTATTGAAAGGGAATGTGAAGTTGTGCCTTGTTTTTACTACAAAACTTCAGACTGGTCGCCTGTAAGTAAAGATTTCAATATTACCCAAGTTACCCACCTTTTACAGACAACCATTTTCTTAGTTGTAAGTTTTATCTTCGTATGTACTAAAATTAATTCCTGATTTTCACCAACTAAATTTGCAGTGCAGTGCGACCTGTGGGGAAGGGGAAAGCCGGAGGGAGGTGAAATGTATGAATATTAGCGTTGAGGTGGATCTGTCTCGCTGCCTGGATTATTTGGGGGAGAGGAAGCACGAAGGGCGTCGCAGTTGCAAAATCCGGGAGTGTGAAGAGGACAACGAAATAGTTGCGCGCAGGAACGAAGTGATAAGTCAAGTGCCTGAGAGTTTGCCTCTCGTCCAGGAAGACTACTACCATAATTCAATTTCTATCCAGTGGGAGTTCGGGAACTGGAGCATTTGTAAAAAGGAAGGGAGCGACTATTTCAGAAGTCGGACTGTCACCTGTCCTCTAATTAATTGTAATGAATTGCTGAAGCCGGTAGAAAGGGAGATCTGCGGGATTTGGTGGACGGGTAATTGGAGTCAGTGTGCCGACTGCGATGTCAAGGGCTCCTTCGAAGAGAGAGACGTCTATTGCATTCTCAGCGGAAGGACCAAGGTCCCTGACGACCTTTGTCGGGCTGAGAGCCGTCCTGAAAGCAAAAGAGATTGTTCTTGTGTCTTCTGGAGAACTGGCCCGTGGGGAAAGGTACATTTCCAGTTTTTCAATGAACAATGCTATTACACTTAATTAGTATAGTTAAGCACACGTTTTGCCAATTTTAGGCTTTTTGGTTTAATTTATTTGTATTTTGTAAAATATCCCAAAACATGACAAAATTAATGAGTGTTTGCTGTATTTCCAGTGCTCCAGACAATGTGGTGGAGGTCAAAGGTTACGCCAAGTAGTTTGTCAACATCGAAACGGATCTGAGAGTTCCAGCTGTGACATTTCCCTACGACCAGAACAAAGTTCCAAATGTAACACAGAGGGGTGTCCCAGTTGGGCCATGAGCCAATGGGGACAGTGCACTGCCATTACTTGTGAAGAAACCGGGGAGCAAGAGCGTTTTGTTTATTGCCAGGAAAATGGAGTCACCCTACCCGAATACTCCTGCACCACTCCCAAACCGAATACACAACAAAAATGTCGAAAAGCATGTTCACCAAACAACAATAAAAAAACATTTCGCTGGAGTGTCGGAAATTGGTCAAAGGTCCGCTGCCTAATTATTTTTCAAAATAAAATTAATGTAAGGGATGTTGAAAATTAATGTTGAAACTTTACAGTGCAACAAGAAATGTGGAAGTAAAGGAGTAAAGAAACGCTCTGTCGAATGTGTCAACGTACTTCCCCGAGGACGCAAAGAAGTTGTCGAGGACAAATATTGCAACTTAAGGAAACCAAAGGCAGAACGTGGATGTGCCCGATTTCACTGCCCGTACAAATGGATCACTTCCCATTGGTCTAAGGTCAGCTTTGCAACTTTTTAGGATTTTGTAGGATTGGCCTTTTTAGGAAGAAAGTTTAATTAAAATGAAAATCCTTGCAGTTTTAATGAAGTGGGATATTTTGTATTGTTTTAGTGTTCCAGAGATTGTGGCTATGGAATAGAGCAACGATCTGTTACGTGTCACAAAGTAAATCGTTTGGGATGGCTGGACCCTGATCCAGTGACCACTGGTTGCGAAACGCTTCCAAAACCAAAAGAATATGTATATTGTTATTTATCAGAGTGTTCCAGTAATTTTACCTGGCGAACTGGAGAGTGGAGTCAGGTGTGTTGAACTTTTCGTCTTCTCATCAAAAGTTCTGTAAATATTTGGAAATATTCTTTAAGCATCAATTTTATTTTGACTTTTAATTGCAGTGCCCCACAAATTGTAAAAAGAAGAAGCCAGAAGAGAAGCGTTTGCAGCGCCGTAAAGTATTTTGTGTAAGGAGGGACGGTAACTCGAGGGTGGCCCCTTCAAACTGCCCGAAGGAACACAGACCGAGTCGAAAGAGAAGATGTCCAACAAGAAAGTATTGTGGCTACGAGTCCTGCGTTGATGTCAAGACCTCGGGAGGATTCACTTCCGACGGTGAGTACATAATTCTCACAGGAGGCAAAAATTCTTCCGTCTATTGCCATCGAATGTTCAGCGAAGAGCCAATGGAGTTCATCACCCTAGGGGAGGACAACTTAAGTGAAATTTACCCTAAGAGGTAAAATAAATCTTTATTTAGAAATAAATATATTTTATTACATTGTTCAATTTATTTTGGAATTTTGCTTTAATTGTGCAAAATTTTATTCAGATTGATAAGACCAGAAACGTGTCCCAGAGGTGGAATTAGGATGGAGACCTGTGAGTGTGTTGAGGATAGAAATCGGAGGTCAGGCGTCACCGTCTGGAATAAAATCCGATTTAATATCACCAATCTACGTGTTGACCGTTAGTACCAACACGAAACTATTTCACGTATAATTTGATTACTTAATTAGGAATATTAACTGTTAATTGGTTCTGATGATAAATTGCAGTTGAAGATTACACTTTCACCCGCCAGTTGGAAGGGGACGATAAAATTCCATTCGGAACGAGTGGCGACTGCTATTCCAGTGCTAATTGTCCACAAGGAAAGTTTTCAATCAATTTAAAGGGTACAGGCTTCGTTGTATCCAACTTAACAAATTGGGTCAGCCAGGGACACAAGACAACAATAAGGGTCACCCGTATTTCGGTAAGTTCCAATTTTTTTCAATTTCAAAATTATTGTTTTGTTTTTCGAATATTATTGCATTAATTTCGTTCTTTCCAAAAAGGTTTTGTGCATTTGGAATTTTTGGAATTTTCAGACAATGTGTTTTCGTTTTCACAAGTATATTTTTCTAGTTCACCAATGTTACTTATTCAGTGTTTTAATTTAATAGCAGTATTTATTATATTTAGTATTATTTACTTCACATTCACATTGTATTTAATCACATTCTGTTGATAATGTAAATGTGATGATTTCTAATGGCTAACTACAATTTTGTTTGTGTTTGCAGGATAAGGAGATTTCTGGTAAATGCGGGGGTTACTGCGGAACGTGCAGCCCTCAGCGTCCTCACGGACTCAAACTTGACCTCGAATGAATTAACTGCCAAAATTTTATAATTATTTTTTATACAAAAAGCTCGCGTTTAATGAATCATCTCTGCTACATGCTAGTCACGTTCAATACTCATTCTTCTGTATTAAAACATTAATAATCTACTACACTGCAGCTGCAACGGGATGCCAACAACCAGCCAAACAACAATTATTATTATATAAATCAATAAGTTCTTCTTTCTTGAGTAATAATTTTTTATTTTTTGTTAACTTCGGAAGAACAAAGAAAAAATGAAAAATAAGAAGACAAGAAGAAAGAAATAATAATTAGTAGTACAACTCGTTGCACCTTGTAGTGTCGCCTCGTTTAATAATTTTATTTGCCATATTAAATATTAAATATAAATATTTTATTGACTATGAGGGATGTGGAAGGACGAAAAAAGTTCGCCATCCACGCCACGCCTAGCCACACCCACATAAATAAATAAATAACGCACGCCTCGAATATTGTACATTTACTGATTACACATTTCAGCTTTATATCTGCGGTGCCAATAATTGTTCTTTTTATGATCTCTGATAGTATTGGTTTTTGTACTTAACTAAATATGGTGCTAAATATCACTGCCTTTAAGCTTAATAAATGTTCATTATTGTTTTTTACAAAACACATCCCCAAACAATGTTATTTATCATTAATTATTGTTACTAGATCACAAAATCATAGAAAATCGAAAATATCTAGGAGCATAATTAATATTATTTAGCCGGCCTATTTGTAAATGGCTGTTTGTTTTCAAAATATTTAAATTGCTTTTGCGATTAGTTTTTGGGAGTTAGATAAATTTATAATCACATTCTGTAGGGAAACTTTTCTAGACTGTAAAATGAATGCGTACTAGAAAAATCAGGTTAACAATAAATAAATAAATATAGCAAAGACTTTAAAGATACCCACAGCAAAGAGTTAAAAGTTTTATTAAAAAACTAAATAAATATTTAATGTAAATACAATTACATTTACAATGCAGTCTTAAAACAGACAACTTTTGTTATTTCGAAGTCAATAATTTTTCGACCAATCTATTTAACTGTAACTGGATCGGTGAAAAAAGATTTTTTGTTTTCAATTACAAATAACTGTCTGTGTTTTTTTGTTTGACAACAGGAGTTTGAACTTTTCTCACTACTCTGGTTAAAAAATCTGAGAACGGGTTTTTAATAACAGGCTTTGTGAAACTTAAGCCAAGTCCAAGTCGTTTTAGAATTGCGTTAGGAAGAGATTGATAATGAAATTGTGATGAAGATCCATGGTCGAAGTCGTTTTGGGTTCCGTACTCCAAGGGGTTTGCCAATTTACTTTTGTAGAAATCCGGAGAACTTCCTCCAAAATGGTTTGGGTTTTGTTGCTGGTATTGATATGCTCCGAAAATTTGGTTCATCATGGAATTAATTCGGTTTTGGAGCATGGGAAATACGTGACGAAGTGTGCGTCCTTGTACTTCCCCGTGTCCCTGAGTATTTTCGGCACTTCGCTTGCTAATTCTATGTTCATGAGGATGGCTGTAATAACTGTTTTCGTTGTAATAATTGTCCTGTCTTTGATGTTGTCCATGACCTGTTAAACCCTTGAAAATGTTGGAGAAAATGGAAGGCTTTTCATTGTAATTTTCCTGGAGATCTTGTTTTCGGTAATAAGTTTGTGAATAAGGATCTTGGTGAGGGACGTCAATGTAAAGCGGAGCGAATGGATTTATTTTCCAAGACAAAATCTTGGAAATCAAAGCTTGAAATTTGGATTCGATGGCAGCGATTTTGTGTTTAAAAAATCCGAAGGACCTTCCACTAACTTCGGATTCGGGAGAATCGAGAGATCGCAATTCGCTTAAAATTTCTTGCGATAATTCCTGAATTTCATTTTGTGAAGGGTTAGCCGCTAATCCTGCTACTTCTGGAACTTCTGGAGCTGCTTGTGGTTGAGCTGTTTCAATCTAAAATTATAAATATTCATTAGTTCCCCTTTAAAAATTAGCAATACAGACAGGTTATAAGAAAACATTTTGAAACTAAACTAAAAATAAGTTTGTTGCAAAAAAATACTGTTTAAGATGGAAATAATGTTGAAAACAATTGCACTTTTCTAAATTATTTTAAAAACCTAATGAAAGTATTCATGTCCAACGATTTAAAAAAAACGATAAGAAAAATTTAAACTTACTTCTTTTGCAAAAACAACTTTTCCAAAAACAGCGGAAGTGGAACAACTGAAAATGACCAGGAAAGTGATCCAAATGGAAAGTAAACTTGTTCCCCTCATTTTGAATTCAATTAGATATCAAATTCTGCACTTTTTTGTTACAATGTAAGAAAATAATTTTAATAGTTTCTTTGAATGTTATTGACTTGAGAGTCGAAGAAGAACTGATTGTCAATCTCAGAAAGACTCACTGTATATATACCTCTTTGTTCCTTACTATGCATAAAAATACAGTAGGTACTACCTAAAGCAACTCATAAAATAAATCTTGCTCTCTGTCACTGTCACATTTTGTTACTCCTACAATTAAGAGTAACTAGTAAAGTCAACGTAGTCCGATTCATATAGTAATTTTAAGGAAAATGAAAATGCATGCCGGAATCAGGATGTAAATTAATACACGATGACGTAAGGTGAATGTGCAAAAGTAACGTTCCTTCACTCGACTCGCATAACAAAATAGCAGTTCAAAGCCACAATTGTTATAGTATAAGCATTAATGGAATGAGTAACTTAGCAGAAGTGCAGTTAAGAAGCTGACTATGCTTACTAGGACAAGGAATCCCCAACTTTCACAAATCTTCATTATTCCTTAGCTCATTAGGTATAGTAGTTTATTTACGTTTCTACTCATTGTTATATGAATCTTCTTTATGAATGAATGGGTTTGGTGCCACACCAATAAGTGTAACTGTAATACATGTGTTTGTACATAAATACATTCTAAATTGGAGTTTTCCTACTATTATATAACGTAATTTAAGATGTATAACACCGTAAGTCAGTCTTAAGATAACTAAATGATTCTTAAACACGGGATTTTCTATTGCAAAATAATTGCAATATAATTTAAGAGCAGAAATACTAGGGATTCCCTTTAAGAGATCTTTTATCATTTATGGCCACACTTTTGATTTATGTTTATCATAAAACTGCTAATGAAAGGCTTGATAAAAATCGCTTAATTCTAATTACAGACCTACTTTGCATTGTATGATAATTTTATAAATGACAAGAAAAGAATGGAAATACCATCACAAAATAGTATCTCGTTCTGTTTTTGTGCCCTACGGGATTTTTCGGTAAGAATCTTATGAATTGTTTGGTGAGTCAGAAAAGCGAAAGTTTCTTGTAAATGCATGTGGATGCATATTCAAGAAATTATAGTGTAGTCCTAGTCATAATGCAGAGCAGTCTTCTTAACCATATTTTCTTATGATTTGTTGTGGCCGGGTTAGCTTGTTAGTAAAATGTTTAATAGTTCACTATACTTTTTATATAACGTAGGCGTGGAAGGATTAATTTCTTGCTTTTAATTGTCATTGGGATTAAGAAATTAGAAACTATATGATTGAGCTATCTGATAGCCAACATCCACATCACAAATAATTGTTACAATTAAAGTCTTTAAAAATTATTAAAATTAATTAAATAATTAAAATTATTATTTTCTGTGCTATTAGTATATTTATTTTATTTATTTTTTAATTATTTTAACTAGGGTATACTACACATGTGTATTAATGACAAGAAATATCATTTCTTGTTTTGTTTTTTATTATACATTCTACCGAATAGTTCCAAATAAGTACAAGAACTGGAAGCTCATAAATAGCAATGCAAGAATAAATAGTGGTCAGTCTACTATAGAATAATATAAAAGTACATCATTTTTAATGGTTAGAATTGTAAAAATAAATTACAGGTATGTAGCTACTACATTGCTAGTTAAAGACACAGTTCCTGAAAGAATTCAAACATTGTACTAAATGGTGTGCGATAAGTTGGTTCACTGTCTCAAGCCATTTTCATCAGTTCGAATATGTTAAAAATGGCATTATATTTAGTTTCTTATTCTTTCTTACAAGATTATTAGTGTACAAAAATGCAACCAACGAATACTTATTTATTGAAATATAATTGTATTTAAACTTTTTAGTTGATCAATGACTTCAGTACATTTCATCAGACATGTTTTAAGCAAATTAACGCTTTTGGAAACCAAAAATTGCAAGTGAAACCAACTTTTTTCTTCCAAAATATATAACAATTTTGGAAATATTTCCTTAAATAATTTTTATAAAAGCTTTCTTGGAGGGCACATTTTAGATTAAACAAACAATTAAAAATATAATGTCAATTATACATTCAGATAATAATTTTTCGAAATAAATAGGGGAAAATTAGCAAAGTTGGTGAATCTAATCCATGCCTGGGATGTAAAGTAAGTTCAAGTAGGTAAATTTTGTAACTCGTTTAAACTTAATGAATACTTGTGTTTATGAATATATTATACCCTAGCTTAATACCAGACACCAGATAAAGATTTTTACACCTACCATATAAACAATGTAATCTATGTAATAAAATTACGATGTTATAAAAGTGGCCTTTCACACAGCAAAATCAGCATTAAATTATAAAATTAAATAATGCATTAAAGCAAACATTCATTTCAATACTAAATATATCACCTAAGGTATGTCGAACTGCCCGAAACTTATCCCTTAATTAATTGTTTTATGGGACATAATTTCTCTTTGGCATTGTTGTCAGTTGTTGTCAGTAATATCAAAGTCTGAGTTGGGTCATTATTATAATCAATTGTAATGTGGTATTAAGCGGTTTCCAAATTACAAAATAATATTTAGTCATTATGACAAATATAAATCCCTTTATTGCACAAATCTATTTTTCTCCAATACAAAAAAAACGTATTTACTATTATTGTCTTCGAATATACTAAATATTCTTTGAGGAAAGATGGGTACTTTTTCCTTATGATGACAATAAAGCAAGTGGATAGTAAAATTAGGAATTTCTGGGGTGATTCCTAAAAATTGTTTTCATTGTAGTTGTATATTTAGCATTCATGGAAATTCAGCAACAAAAAATTGAATTTTTGAAGGCATCAATAAAACATAAATCTATTGGACTACCAATTGGTGAATAACTTTCAATTAATACTTCTTTTCCTCACTATTAATTTTCCCAATTACACAAGAACTTGTCAACCCCTGCTTAAGATATAATTTAATGTATTTCGAGGCATTTCTTCATATCTTTGTGATAGATTAACTTGAAATTAAACAATAATAAATAAAAAGCTAATCTCCATAAAAAGTTTATTGGGTGGAACTAAAGTAGATTTGTGCATTTTCACATGATATCTGATGCAACTTACCACTTTGTTATCTTTATTGTCACAGAAAATTTTACTGCGAGTATAAATTGTATTTAAATTGTTTGTTATGACGTAATGTTTGCATGCCTAGGCGAGTAGGGATTGATATTTGGTCTGACTGGATATGTCCATAATGAAAACTGTTAGCTTGCCCTACCGCCTGCATCAATCTTTACAATTTTATCCAGGTAATTAATGAATAATTTATTTATGTTATCTAATTCGTCCGCTGGAATCGTAATACAGTGGCAAAGGTAAACATTTATTGCTTTTTACTTATAAAAAGAATGATTTTGGTCTTATGGAATTCAGGTTTCCTCATTCATCCTCATTAACACACTACTTATTGCAATTCGTAGATGCCTAATACCTATATATAGTATACCACATTATATTCGTGATTAAAAGTAAATTAATATATGTTATGCAAATAGACACTTATTTATTAAAATACTAATGTCAAAAATCCTTTTACTTTTCAAGAAATGTGTAATTAAGTACTACTTAGTAAATATCCAGAAGCTTCTATTCTTTGAACTACTTTTCATTGTCACCTTTGTATTTAATTTGTATATTTATATGCAAAAAAGTGATAAATACAATATAAAGGCTTGAAGTATCTCTACACGTGCATGTTATGAAATTGCACTGAAATGAAAAGTAGAAGACAGGCGGGTATTTGTAGCTACTTGGAAACAGTTTTACAACTTTAGATATCCATAATCCATAAAACCCAAATCTTTTATTAGGTATTCCGAGCTTATATATAATAGATCAAACAAATGCGGCCCAGTTCCACGCTGTACTTCTAACCTGGTCCAGGCTCTACAACAGATTTTATTTTCCAATTTCTTCTATCCCAGTTAAAATGCTTAAATTTATTTCCGTTCTTCTTCTTGTTAGTGCTGTAAGTGGATCTGCTATTCCTGATGTCTTTCTTCCACGGGGAATTGTCTCTCCCATTGACACGTGTGGTAGGTTTCCCAAAAATAGTTTAATCCAATTTATATTTGTTAGTATTTTCTCATTCTTTATTCCTAATTTTAGGTGGAACTGGATCTCTGCTTCAGTTGAGGTACGTAACGTATTATTTTATTTATCTTTATGTGAATGATGTGTCTGTCTGTCTGTCCGTTTGTACGATAACTCAATAGAGGAGATATCGACTTCAAAGTTTTTGTGACCAAGAGGTGTAACATGGACGAATTGACTGAAAGATGAGGTCAACCGACCACAACTCCTCGGAGTTATGACCACGCCCATAAAATATTTCAATTGAAACATATCGTTAGAAATCATCTAAGTACGAGAATACACCCATGAATCTCGATGTACCCCAGACATGGGTCAAGTCGACATTTTATGAGAATTCAATCACCTCGATCACAATAAAGTTAATTTTAACATTGATTAAGACAAGCCATAGTTTATTACACTTAAAGGCAACTAAAATATTTCGCTTTTACATTATTCCAAGCTCAAGTGCAGCAATCCTACAAAGTTCCTTTGAATAATTGTAGCCAAATAAAAAAAGATAAAATAAAGCAGCAAAAACAGCTGGCAAATATAAAAATATGTAAGTTTAATTGAAAAATGTATTTGATAGAGTGCCCAATTGTTCTACACCACCTTGTGAATTCGTTCCAGGAGCCTTAAATGAGATTGAGACTGATTTCACTCCACGTAAGTCATTGTTTCCGCGTAACAATTACCCGAATTAGCCTTCAAATTATTTTAGCGCATTCAAACTGAACATCCTTTGAAAAATAAGTTTTAAAAGCAAATGAGGTCATTATTATTTTCAATTCAAAAACAATTTAGGTGAAGATTGTGAACTTCTTGGCGTTCGGCTCTTCATTACATTCAATGACCGCATTCACTCAATCAACGATGTCGAAATTCCAGGAAGTACCGTAGTTGGTGGAAATTCATACACAGTCAAGTATCCCCTTACTGTTACCGATGCCTTGGTAAGCACCATTTTTTCGCATTTAACACTTCAACTATTTATTTTGATGCCAACATCATGTGTCATGCAGTGCTTTTATATTAGAATTTGAAATTTTGAAATTGCAAACAAATAATCAAAATATATGATTATTTCAGGAAACTTTTGATGTTGTTATTCACCTTTACTGCACAACTTCCTTGCGCAATGAACTTTGTGTAGAGTTCCCAGCCAAAATCTAAGTTAACACCTTGTAAAGCTAATATAATAAACAATTTGAAACATTTGAAACATTTTATTGCTGCCGCAAACAATAAAATTGAATATCCGAGTCCGAGGTGTTATGACTTGCGTAACAAAAGTCAAGGCATTTATATTACCTACCTAATGTACGATCTAATAAAATCATCCTCTTTTATTTTCCATCAGTCCTGGTTAATTATGAACGAAAAGGAACAGAAAAGTGACAATTATGATATGAATCTAAGTTTAGGTGTTAATTGAGTAATTGGATCTGGCAAATGTTCGTATGGCTATTTTAGCGGTGTATAATGTCAAATGCCATAGAATATTTTAAGATTATTTATACCTGTGCGTGTACGTATTCATTTACATTTCCACCTTTTACACCTTCAACGTTTATTACATACTTTCATTCAAGACTATTTTACTATAGACTACTTTTGCCAAAGTGGCCATACGAGTCACTTTTGCCAGAAGGGTTTTTGCCAGCGTGGACTCCAATTAAATAATATGCTTTAAGATGTACAAAAACATCCACCCAAGGTGGGCATCGAACCTGCTCAATTTTTGTTATAATTAGCGTAAAAAATTAAAATTAAATTAAACTATAATATGGAATAATTAATATGCAAGCAAAAATTAGTCAATTTAAATAATTTTAAACACCGAAGTCCATTTTGTCCAATAATTAGCAAATAAATTCATTAACATTAGCAATAATTGCAACATTTCATCAAAAATTATTAGCAATCAGAAGATGAGCAAGATATAAATATTAATTCAGTACAACAATTAATTAGTTTAAATAACAATTAGCAAAATAATAATTAGTGTAGGGTCATTTCACCTAATACATTCAATTTATGGATTTCTTTTTGTACATATTTGCTAATGTGTCAGTGAAGAATAAGGTTCAGGATGAAGATCCGGATTCAAGAAGGCCTTCCAGAAAATCGATGAAACTTTGTTTGTTGCTTCCCATGTTCAGAATCTCCAAAAATTCTTCAGGAGTTGGATTTGGATTGAGAAATTCATAGTTTTCCAAAGGAATTTTGTTCAAGTTGACAGCCCATTCTTCCAAATTTTGTTCTCGGTTTGTGAAAGACGAATTTCCTGATGTGGAGATTTTTCCACTGTTAGTGTAACCAGTACCAGTGTTCAAGATATTGATATCTTTTCTAAAAATGGATAGACAATTAAGAATTAATATTCATATGTGTAGTGAGTATAGGGACATAAATGTTAAAGTCAAATACCTACATAGTTTCAGATGACAAATCAGTGGTGGTCATATTAACAAACATTTCAATATTTTCCACATCAACGTTTCCAGCATAGTGTTCCAGGGACAGTGAATTCTTAATTTTTGTATCCCTGGCTATCCTGGCTTTCTTAAGCGATTCCATGTTTTTGGCAACATCACTTTCCCCTGATGCCTGACTTTTGTCAGTTTCCTCATCTCCGCCTCCAGATCCAAGAATTTCTTGGTAACCTTCATAATCGTCCTCATTCTTTATTTCGTCATCCTCGTTGTCATCCTGCTCTTCATCACCAATTTCACCCTCGTCATCTGCAAATCCGGAAATTTCGTCGTCATCCTTATCATCTTCATCACTTTCCATATTTTCGTCTTCATCTTCCTCGATTACGCTCTCTTCGTTTTCGATATCTAGAAGTTCTTCCTTAGTTACTTCCATTTCATCGTTTGCAACCTCAAATTCTTGGTTTTTGGTGCAAATTTCTGTATTTCCAATGTCCTCTGCCTCCGGTGATGATTGTTCGCCTTTGTTTTCAGCTTTCTCTTCTTCTTCAGCAACTGTAACGAGAGAATCTTCAATTTCCAAATCGTGTTCCCGACTTTCATCATCTGGAATCCCAACGTTTTGATTTTTGTTACCCATTTCCTTATTTTCCTCATTTTTGCGTCCAAGATTGTGGATTTTGTTACATTTTTCTTCTTCTTTTCCACTACCTTGATTTTGTACCTCAACTTCAACAAGTCCCAATGAATCTGTCAATTCCTCTTCATCGCTTTCTAGTATCACCACTTCAATAATCTTGATCTTCTTTTTCCGATTTTCTACTTCGGCGTCAATTTGTCTTTTCAGAGATCCATTTCTCTCTTCCGTGGCTTTCTTTTCGCCAGCATCTTCACAGTTGGTCCAAGATTGAGATCTTTCCCAAGCTTGACTTGAAGTTGACGGAATTGCTGGAGAAAGTTGTTGAGATCGAGTATCTTCTCGAATGGATTCCTCGACTATTGAAGCAGGAGGAAGATTATTCAAAGCAGATCTCTTATTTTGAACGTTGGTGTTACGTGTTTGGGATGTAGAGGCGATGGAATATTATGCGTAGATGAGGATCTTGATCTTGAAGTTTGTGACGCAATTGATCTTTGGTGTGGAGGGAGAGGATTTGGCGCTCCTAGTGCCAAAGGATGTGGATAGAGAGGCACCCATTTGTAGTAACCCGGAAAGTGATGCACGTAATACGGAGGACAATAAAAATTGCCAAAGTAGCATATTGGGCAACTTGGAGAATAGCATGGATAACAACAATTATGATTGTTGTTGTATCTTAAGAATATGTTCATCCTCTCATCTAGATTCAAAAACAGATAAAAATAATGTTGACTTCACGTAACTTCAACTAATGTACAGAAAAGTAAATTTAATAACTAAAAGTGTTAGTGTGTTCTTGAATTTACTGCCGTGGATAGTTGGATAAAAATGTAAATTACAAATTAAATCAAGCTTTGACTGACAAATACGTTAACCTTGTACCAAAGCTCTTCACAAAGTAAACCACCTTACCAGGTTACAAGAAATTCCAATTTTTAAACCCATTCTCTCAAATATAAACTTAAATAAATATAGTTTAAATACTACAATTTTTTAATTTTAGATTACCAAGCAAAGTTCGCACTTGCTGCATATGTTTTTCCAATAATCTCTGTATGCTGACAACGCTACCGTTTGAACTCAAATTCTCAGAAGATTCTCGTGGTCGTGCAGTTTGGGTACCGTTTACTGGACAGGCATTACTGCCTACGCTTATAAGGGATTCATCGTCAGCGTCGTCAGTATCCTCAATCGTGATGACTTCAGGCTCTTTTTGATAAAAGTTTTGAGAAATTCGCTCCGATTTTTGACCGTGTCCGCTCCTATTGTTGGATTCTCCGTATTTGGTCGTGGAAGAGTAGTTTCCAATCTGAAAAGGAATTTAAACATTAAATGTTTGGGGGAGAAAGATGATTTATGTAATATACACATGTAACAATTGCTGAGATATAATATGCATTATGTACAAGGGTAAAGTACCTGGCTCACAATTGCCAGTGTATCCACCTTGGGCTGATTTTGTCCAGAACTGGATTCCACATTTTGTTCCATAGGAGAGCCACCAATCTGAATAAATCAAAATTATAAGTTTTAAGTTAATTATCAATGAGGATTATCTCAGAGGTAACTATTAATTCCTAATAAATATTGTACTTCAGTGTTTGGAGAAACATTAATATAAAAATATGGTAAACTTACGATTACTTCCCCAGTTCTATCATCCCCCCGTCTAGTAACGTCACTTTCATCCACTTCCATTTGTTCCCCCTGACTTGAGGTTGAGGGACGTTCGTCTTCCATCTTCTTTGTATTGCATTCAACAACGAGCGACCTAACCTAACGCACCTTCATAATATCCTATTAGAATATAATAATTAAAACGACAGAAAAATAAAAATTGTTAACTTACCGGCAGATCCAATCTTAACGTGACATCGATGTTCAGTGTTACTTTGATTATTTTCTGCGAGGTACGGCATACCACAATCAGACTTTTTCCTTTTGTCTTGCTTTCCATTAACGTCCCACACAGAAGCGAGCTCTATAAATTTCAAAACTGTTAAACATCCAGAGGACGGGATTATGGATCCTGCGCATTTATATTAATATAAGGCGATAAACAAATGAAGCATTGAGAATTGAGTTTAATAAATATATTTTGTAGCGAGTACGGCATCTAAACAGACTGTAATCACAGATTATAAATATTTTCCTTTGTATTTTCATGCTAAATGCACCAATAACCAACCATTCATTGTATTCTGTAAGACAACTTACTACACTTCTGTAAAAATGCAAATGGCATTTCGAATTCTCCATAATGGAGTTCAAAGTCCAACACAAAGCAAAAACAATGATTTTTCAATTGCAAATCTGAAGGGTTGAATATCCCCACCTTGCACTTTATTAAATAAAATTTAGCTGCAATACATAAAATGACAAAGTTTCAAAAAACTATTTATTTATACTGTAAAACAAAAGAAATCAACAAAATCCGTTAGATAAATAATAATAGAAGCCAATAAAAATGTTTTGTTAATGAAAATCTTTCTTCCTAAACAATTCATGTGCGAGGAGTAAGTCTCCTTTCTTCAATTTGTAATGCGATCCGCGATGAGCCCCGAATCCTGGTTCATATCCGTCCATGGCATCCGCGTAGTCCTCTCCGCTTTTATGATGGACTCCCTAGTTGTTAAAAATATTATATTTATTTTCAAATACATGCAATTAAATTAAATGTACATGTCGGGAATTATTGGTTTAGGATTTATATTTGTAGTCTCATCGGTGAGACAAGTTTACCTTGCCGATGAGCAGAGATTTAGCCAAGGCATGCACAAGTAATTATAGAATATTATTATGTATGTCATGCCATGTGGGCGTATAATATGTTGTATGTAGTGTCAGCAATTATTGTCAGCGTGTAATATTGCATGCAATTTTGTCTACTAGTTTTGTTCCACGACACCTCAAGACATAGAAAGGTGACGTGACTATGTAATAACTATTGTAGAAGAACTAATCGTAGAATAGCATAAGTTATGTTGCAAGAAATTCTATAATGTCTAGTTCTTCAGTTCATGTTTCTTTCTCAGAGACTCAACATCTGAAGTTGAGCTCTAATAAGTATTTTCCTATTTCTGTCTAAGTGTTAGGATTAGGTACATAATATTAGTCCAGTTTAATATTTTGATATAAATAAAACAATTCGGCTTTTTGTAAATGTACTGTAGGTACGCTCGATCTTCACTTATGGACATTTAACATGGACAGAATAATACGTGGACAGACTAGCAGGAGG
>JAQFYC010000290.1:0-66023 GCA_034694165.1 Tomocerus mixtus
TAATTTACAATTGTCATTGTCATGACAATTGTCACAATCAAAGTGTAGTTGTCATAGTCATTATATGGGATAAGCCCCAGATGTAAAATGTACTAGATAAATATCTCTAAATGATCCCATAAAAGATCCCACATATACTATAGCTAAGTTAGTCATTTTCGCAAATTCTTGTAAATATTTATGTATACTTTTAATGTAAAGTGGTAGTACAGATACATTGATATAAAGTAAGATAAATCCCTTTTGTACATAATCCTTTTTCCTCTTCGCCAATTAAATCTTCTGCATGGGTAATATAATTGCTCACTCCCTACCACTCGCTATTCACACCCTGAATTGGTGGAGATGGAGGCATCCGTCTTCTTTCCATTATTTCGGCAGTGATGTCCCATTTCCACTCAACGGGCGAAGAGGGGATACTTTGTCTCTGCCAAAATAAAAATAAAAAATTACGGTATATAGGGACATGCGAACGTATCCATACGAATTTGACTCATACGTTTTATTATAAATAAGTAATCTCACTTGAGAGTAGGTTTGGTATGGTTTGCGGTTGCACTGTAGTAGTACTTTATATTGGAGTGAACGAATGTCTTCCAGCATTTTAATTACATTATCCTGATCATGTTCCAAGCGAACAATTTGCTCAGCACTCACATTTAGGAAATTCTCAACGTGTTCGCGGAACATCGTTATTCCCGTCAAATGCCCAGTTGTATCTTGCAATTGCATCTAAGAATACACGAAAGAAACATATACCAGTTTATTTAAGTAGAGAAGTAGACCTACAGTATAAAAGAAAGGGAGTACTGTGTAGTTAATTTTTCTTACGAATTTCAAGATTGGGGTATTTTTAAATTCGCCCATTCTATGGCCTTTGGAACAGAGGTAGTATGCAGGTTCCCTACTATTAGGCTTTGGCTCCGCCTGATTAACCCAAAATATGTTATTTTAACAAAATTGTATACACATACGTACCTACTATAATATTTAATAAGCTATATAATATGCTAGTGCTAGTACACTATACTGACGGGATGCATTAAAGCATGTTTTAAAGAAATCTTACCTTGCAAAGGCAGCCTTTATAGTTTGTAGGGTCAACGAAAGAGCATCCTTTGTAATTGTTCACCTTCCCCATCCAATCGTAGAGTGATACCATGTCCTTTACCCAGCAATTGTCAACGCAAAAGTTGAGGGATGTGAAAGGTGACGCATCCATGAGCTCGTTCACCTCTTTGATTGTATGAGTTCTCCCAGGAATATGTGAATTACTTTGAGATTGAAACTGAGTAGTTTCAAGAGGTACTGAGTTTTCAAATATTTCATCCCCATCGCCTAAAGTTAAGAAACGGGGTCTTCAAATTTAAATTATACTAATGAACCTACTTAGCATCTATTAATTAAGCTCTATATACCAAAGCATATTATATCTGTATACTATATTGTATTATTGTAACTGTAAGTAGAAGCTAGCATGGGCCGCATGGTATTAGAAGTACCTAGATAATAGTAATGTATGTATAACAATATGCATGAGCACAAGTCTAGTATGCATGTGCGTGCATACAGAGCAAGAGTATGTACACGGGGATAGGCATTTAAACAAGAATTTTGAACAATCAAGAGTAGTTTTTGTGTGATACAGAAATCGAAACTTTCAAATCTATTTAAAATATCTATACATTATTAGGAAGATTTATAGTGTATGTATATATATTAGAATTTTCTTATACATGGTCTATATAAAAAATACCTACCTGCACTTGTAACAATATTATACTGAGAGGCTGGGATCAGAATTTCAACATCAGAAGACCCATCCCCATCATGGCTCCGCTGGCTTCCAGAGGGTGAGAAAATGTTTCTTGCTATAAAAATTCTGGCTGTGAAAAAGGGGACAAAGAAATTGACGTAAGAGAATAGAACTACTATTCTTCTATAGCAGAACAACTTTGTCTGTCTTATTAATAATATTGTAATAAACTTCCTCATGAGCAATATACTGTAGCAAAGTAGCTATGCATAGATACTTATTGTTAATATGTACATATTAAGTGCTCATGCCTTGATCCTATATATCAAAAAATACTTTATATAATTATTATACTTACGTTCCTCGTTGTAATCCGAATCCACTTTTATTTCATTCGCTAAAACTTCATTTTGCTGTGCAACTGCATCCACAAAGAATTCAAATTTTTCTTCAGGTCTGAAACACAATGTTTGATTTACATACATTAGAAATTAAGTACTTTTTAAGCACCCGCATTGGATTGATATTGATTTAGTAGCTATACTACATAGGCATCGAATAAAACATGGCCGCTTTCTCAAGGTACTTACTTACGTGTAGTTCATAAGACATAACATCAACCCCACATGCATTTTAAGACAGATTTACAAAGACATTATATAATGTTTGGTTTACTTTTAATTTTTTACTGCTCATGGCGATATACTTAGTAGTAAAGTTGTGGATCCTTTACATAATTGATGTACATAGATTACATTACATAGTTAGTATACACTTACATGGATTCAGTTATTAGATCCAACAAAGAGTCCATCCGCTCCGTGTTGTTTTGCGTCTCCAATTTAATTCTCTTGTGGTCTTCGTCACAGAGCACTTCATCAGATAGCAATTTATTTGCAAATCTGACATAGTTCAAATCAATTAGACTATCTCTCTTCCTCCTTATAGCTCTCACTGGTTGGTAGTACTGGCTCATTTTGAGTAATCTTAAAATGATAGGTTAGCGGTTACATATACTTTAATAAAAAAAGACGTAAACTAATTCCAAATAACAGAAAGCCCATTCAGAGCAGAGGATGAAATTAATGTATGTACAGCTGTAATCTTTCTACTGCAGAACTTGTTGCTCTCCTAAAAGCGAATGAGGATTTAATTCGAAATCATTTATAGTACACTCCATCGCATCGCATGGACTTCATAAACCTGTTGTATACGTGTACGCGATAACTCAAGCGAAGTTACCCTTTAAAATACGTTTATGTGTATGCATGTATCTGTGTACGCAACAATCTGAGTAATGCAATGAAATATTCTGGAAAAAATTGCGCATTGCATGCCCAGTCAGATCCTGTGCCGGACAATGCACTCATAACATAGCAAGCCACAACAGTCAGTCTTTCCTTTCCATCTGGGTCAGGCCTAAATATAATAAAGCGAAGAGATAAAGAAAGGAGTAAATCTAAATACTATACATATTCCAGGTGAATTAGTGACAGCACACATAACTATCTAAATACTACATATTATTCAAGACAACATAACATAGTTAAGTATTAGGTGTAAATCGATTTTTGCACAATACGCCATATAGCGATAAATCCTTCTCGGATCGATTCTATTAAGATCCCTGTGATGATTCTGTAAACTATAGTTGTGTATACACATACTGCTGTATTTTTTGATAATATATTTACATACTACTGCAAATAAGTATTATATACGCACATCATTCCATATCCTGAATTGCATGTTTATTCTATTTGTAATACTTATGTGTTTAATGCTATCTAAATAGTGACCAGCTATCTGTACTGTCTCTATACGATACCACTTCTAGCGGTTCAATGTTCAAGGCCAAATAACACACGCACTTGGAGCTTAGAATTCGCAGCGAATTACTAGTTAGCCGTAACAATGTAGGGAACACTACGTATTTTACCTGTCATTTAAGTGCGATACGTTATTACATGGGCTTATAATAAAAAATACAACGTACTAAAAGATGAATCCGTGTAAAATGAAAATGAAGTGATGAAGTAACATAGGTTGGTCATATCATATTTATCATTTTTATTAATATGCGCAGTCCTCTGTATTATACAATTATTTGACTTGCAAATGCTGTTTTTCACCTAATCTAGCATTAGTAAACATCCTGTTGTAAGCATTAAATCCACTACAGACAGCAGAAAACACTCGACAAAAAAATCCGAAATAAATATGCATTGTACATAAATACTTAACTTACACACATGTATGGAAATAACAAGTAGAATTAAATAATAGTACTTAGTATGCAGTAAAGACGAATGCATGCTTTTATTCTAATGTTATGCTGTTTTGTGAATATTTATGTATCTATACATACAGGTACACGTGCTATTCATAGCACTAGTAGTATATTATGATGGATCACAACAACTTAAGACTTGCTTTACTTTACATGTGGCACCCAGTAATAAAGTGGAACCAATACTACGTTTTACCCCTAAGTATTACCTACGTACCTGCAATCGACCTATTACATTTACATTTCAAATCTATTAAGCATTACATTTGTATGCAGTTCCAGTATTCATATATTTCCTATAATACTTTCCTATACCATACCTACTTATTTTTTTTACTAATTGTACATATTTTAGTTATTGTGCCTTAGTATAACTAATAATTGCTACGTATAGATTGGAAAGACTGCAAATGATTATGTAAAAAGCTACGTAGAAGGCACCACTACACTCCTGTATCATATTAGCATTGCTAATTGCAATTGCATGTACTGAAATGAATTATTGAACTATATACTTAGTATACGAGTAATTGAAAGATGCATTTAGGTATCTAAATGTATGTGAATGTATATTTTCTGCTCAATCCGCCAGGTATAGCTTCCATCTTAATTTCATTGATTGATGGAACCCTGGAAACAGTTGCAAACAAAGCATTTGTATTGGTTTCACCTGTAGTCTACTGTGGATGTATGGTATCTAATAGGGTAACAAAACACCGACAATACTTCTGTGCTAGAGACTATCAACCTATACAGATACATACCTATACCTACATCATAAGAGTGTCATAATTTGTTCCTTGCCTTATATATTAGACATTCAAATGTGTAGAGTTGCAAACCGAATTCACTGTATTTTGCTGGACCACAATAAATTAAGAGTTTCTTTATCGTTAACTAAGCTTGTAGTTAAATATCAAGTTAGCAAAGGTTTTGTTGACCACTTACAACGGGGTACTATCATCAAACCAAAAATAAATCCCCGCATCATTGTTAAAGCTACTGAAAGATGGTAAGCGTCAAATATTGAATGTTGTACTTATTACAAAGATGTAGAATTAAGAAATTAAAGATACTAAAAAGATATGCACACTATATACTACATAGATTGTTGAACACACTTTATTATATACGTATTGGGATGCATTAACGAGATTTTCTGTTTAAATAGCTCCTTTCGAGAATAAGGCCATCCGGCGACAAAAATGCCGTGGCTGGAGCTGAGTCTGAGGACGGAAAATTTCCAAAGCTCCAAGACTTTTTGGAAAAAAGGGATTTTGTTGGAGCACTTACTCTACTTGAGGTACTCACAAATTGCTGGACCATTTAAACCTACATTATTGTCTTAAAATGATTTGTTGATAAGTTTGATTATTTTACAAACAGTTCCAACGTTCGATAAACCAATTGAAGACTCCAGGATTGATAGCTTACTGCTGCTTTCATCTGGGAGACTATAAAAGAGCCCTGGAAGAATACCAGCTAATGCTAACAGCTAAAAAAGAGATTGGGAAAGAAATGCTAGATGAATCGACGATTTGGCTTAATACAGCATGTTGCTTCTTTTCTCAAGGAATGTACAAAGAGTCTCTCGAGGCTGCTGAAAAAGGGATCGACTGCAGTTTGAAAACACGTTTGCTCTTTCATTTGGCCCATAAAATGGATAATGAGGAGACAGTTCAAGCCCTTCATAGGAAACTTGAGGAAACCCTGGAAAACCAACTGTCACTGGCTTCCATCCATTATTTACGACAAGATTTCCAAAATTCTATCGATATTTACAAGAGAATTTTGCTAGATAACAGGTTAAAAATGAAACGCATAAAAATTATATGATTTTAATGCACAAAGACGCTATTCCTACATCATATCCTGGGTAGTTCATTGAAATATTCCTTGTAATACAGATAATCTTCCTAACTTTCCTTATTTCCTCCCATTTCCCATAGTTTTGGCATATTTCCTGACGAAAACGTAAAGTTTCAAAACATGTCTATGTCCATGATGAGTTTGATGCGCCTATTCCGATCAAAATTCAGTAATGATATAGAAATGGCTTTTATACAACGATTGTTGGATGAAAGGTAGAAAACATGACACAAACACTGTAATTTATAAACTGAAAATATTAATTAAAGTTATAATTATTAGAATACTAATTATTATGTACTTACTGTAATATTTTTAACTGAGCGAACCAATTATATTTTGCAGAGAATATGTAGCCTTGAATGTCTACGTCGCTCTTTGCTATCACCGACTGGAATACTTCGATGTTTCACAGGAAGTTCTAGCTGTGTATTTACAAGCGTACCCTGGTTCTGCAATTGCAGTCAATCTCCGTGCCTGTAATACATTCAGATTATATACAGGAGCTGCAGCTGAGAAAGATCTCAAACCACTCCTCAATATTATGGTTTGTGTTTTTTTGTACATTCTCCAAATCTCATTCCAGATAAAGTGTCATGAAAAACGTTTGGAGAAAATGATTATCTGCAAATGTACTTAAAAATGGTGTGCATTTGTATAGCAACAAGATGAGCAGTCAAAGCATGGACTTTTTTCTAACGCGTATGATCTGATTCGACATAATCAGGTTGTATTTCGAAATGGAGAAGGAGCTTTGCAAGTCCTTCCAAAATTGGTTGATGTCATTCCTGAAGCTAGGCTTAATTTAATCATCTATTACTTACATCAGGTACTTTATTTTCTGTTTTATAAGTTTACACGTATGAAACTTAATACTATTTATGAAGACCATTTTCAACTATTTATCATCTACAAATATCTGTATGAAACGTTTTTCAATTTTAATGCGATTTTTAATTTGACTGTCTAATTTAGGACGACGTGACAAACGCCTCAGCCCTTATGAAAGATATGAAACCTAAATCCACACCGGAATATATTCTTTTTGCCATTGTTCATGTTTTGATGTCTTATCAAAGCGGAAACGTAAGTTTTATATTTTACAATATGCATTTCTAAACACTAGGTACTAGAAATGCTTATCTATGTAATTGTGCTCACATTTAGTACAAAGATTATATTTTAACCATTTTCTTTGTAAATTACAGAGAGAATATTTAAATCTGGCTCAAACATATTACCACAGAATCGGTTCAAGTGAAGCTGAACATGATTCTGTCTTCGGTCGACTCTGCATGGCTTCTGCTCATTTTCTCAATGGAAACTTTAACCATTGCTCTTTGTACCTGAACTCAGTCCGCACACATTACTACAACGATGATACGTATAATTTCAATTATGCTCAGGTATCCCTTCCCTACTAAATACTTCTTCAAATACTTTTGTAAATGTAACTGTACATTATTATCTCAGCATGAAGAAAGTCTATTCTGCTATAGGCAGAAGGTTTTAAAAGACAATCAACTGTTCACATAGTATTATATACTTATGCTTTTTATATAAAGTAAATAAAGTTTTACAATTTCCGAAGCTTACGCTTAAATATTCTGCAAAAATATGATATTAATTCGTGGTTTTCAATGATCAGGCTAGAGCTATGGTGAACCAGTATGCAGAAGCGGAGGAATTGTTAATGATGGTGCAAAGTGAAAAACTGCGGAATGATTTCACGTTCATTCAATGGCTTGCCAGATGCTGTAAATCTACAGATTTAATAAATACATTTACTAATTCTAATCTAATACCTACATTATCAATTAAACAATGCACTTTGCATGTAAATATAGATATAATGAACAAGAAGCCACGGTTAGCTTGGGAGCTTCACGAGAAAATGGACACTAGTCCAGAATCATTTCAACTTTTACAAGTAATGCTTGAATTTAATAATACTTTTTTATATTGTATGTATCATTTAGTCATGTTTGGGCCTTGGACTGTACCTATATGTATAGTTATTCATTTGTACTTAGTTGACATGATTTCTTTTTTATTAACATAGTAATTAAAGCTAAATATAATTTTTCAGTTGATCGCAAACGAGTGCTACAAAATGGGACAGTTTTACTACGCAGCAAAAGCTTTTGACATTTTGGAAAAGTTTGAAGCGTCACAAGAAAATTGGGAAGGGAAGCGTGGGGCCTGTGTTGGAGTCTTTCAGCTAATTATAGCGGGTCAAGAACCAAAGTATGTAAAGTTACACATAAGTACTTAAATCCTATTCTGTCTTTGTATTTATTTGTACTATAGGAATTCCTCATACTTGCTACACATTACAAATGCAATGCTAGAACCTTAATTTGTCGTCTTTCCCTTTTCTACTGACAAGACTGACAACTTACTTGTCATGTGCCATTTCTATTTATCTTTTCCTAGTGTAACTATGTACACAGCTACTTACAAACTGTCTGCCTTATAAGTAAAGATAAAGATAAAGGTATGTGTAGCGTTTGCATTTAAGGAGTATTCTATAGCTAGTTACATTCTTATCGGCTGGGGTCTACGTCTACAGACCTTAAGAATTTCCCATTTGATTTGTATTGTACAATGTATTAAGTACCATTAAGTGCAGATAAATATTGGAAATAGGAAAAGGAAGCACTGGAACAGTGTATTAATATACAATAGACAAAATAAGTAATGAATAGTCACTATACACATATACATGTAAATACTTGTGATGTACGGATGTACCCAAGCCCAGATATTTCAGTGTGTATGTCCGAAGAAAACTTTCAAAACACGTACTTAATCACAATTTAATGACAGTATGTTACTGATAAGAATTTTGTTGGTTATGTAGGTAGTAATGGGTAATATGTAAATGTATTTATCACTTTTAATTAGTTTGATGCACTTTACACAGGGTTTATGTATAATTTTGATTACAGCATAATATTATACTTAGGAACAAAATTTTATGTGTAACAGGAATGTGCAATGTTGCTCCGAATTCACTAATGTCTGAACATTTATTTCAGAGAGTCGCTACCAGATATTATTCTTCTCCTTCGAAACTCGTCCAAACAGAACGCTGAGAAAATTCTCTCTGTAATGAAGAAATGGGCCAAAGACAACCGTATTAATCTGTAACGCTTTAATTGGTGTAGCATAGATAATAAAATTCCGGAATGAATTTGTTTATTTAATATTCCATCAATGCATTTCTTTGTCTTATTTCAAACTATGTGTGTCTAGCGAAATAATATGTATGAATATGTTTTATACTTATGTATCTTAGTTTCATATCCACATAATAACATGTATGGGTGTCTCTGTCTATACAGCATAAAATTATATTATGCATGCATACGCTATACACAAAGGTAATTTACTAAGTGGTTGAGAAACCACTTTATGCGTCTGTCTGTCCGTCTTCTCCGTTTGTAATTTTCGAACGGTTCAACTTTTCTGCCTTTTGTATTGATAAGCTGATAGAGTAGGTTATAACGAAGATTTTTATTAGTTTTTGAGCCAAATATCGGCCACGCACCCATGGAGTTCTGGCCACCCCAACTTATTTTTTAAATAGAAACGGTATCGTTGGAAAGCTGTTGACGTAAGTAATTCAAATATATGGATCTCAATTTACTCCAAACAAGGGGGCAATGTGCTTTTTGGAGAATTCAGTACTAAATGGCTCTAGTATGTCATGTAAACTACATAATATTTTTACCAACAA
Source organism: Tomocerus mixtus (assembly GCA_034694165.1). Lineage (NCBI taxonomy): Eukaryota > Metazoa > Arthropoda > Collembola > Entomobryomorpha > Tomoceridae > Tomocerus > Tomocerus mixtus. The sequence goes on from JAQFYC010000290.1 coordinate 9,658, forward strand.
AACTAGTAGTTTAGTGACACTAGTATTTAGCTCAACCACTTGATTACATCCGTTTTGAAATGATTTATTTCTTTTTGTCATTTGAAGTATTGCAATGTCCGCTTGCCCAGTATCTCATTCATACCCACTTACCCGTAACATATTATAAGTAGCAGAGTTTTATATCTGTATTAATTAGTGTGTTATGCTACTTTGTCAATCCTTTGTGGTTTTATCCATAAGAATAATAATATTACTTCAAGAATTTGCTTACGGAGTGTCTACTTTGAAGTTACTACACAAAGCAAACTCATAAGCGGCTATGTTAAGAGAAACCCATTATTTTTGATTGCAGTATAATATATATGATGGTTCTTATTACCCAACTAACCAAACTCTAATTAATTTACGATTAGAGTTACAGACGTCTGCTACTTATCTCAGTTTATGGTTGTGTATATGAATACTGAAATCTGAAGACCTCTGCAATGCTGTAAGTTAATGATTTTGTTGATGTACACATAATATGTACATATATGCATGTATGTGTACTAGGAAGCAAAAGCAATAAAATCAGAATATATCTACACGTAATAACTACAAAGATTGACTATCTAATAATGTCCATTACATAACAAGTTACAGTGTTACTACAACATAGTTAAGGAAATGGAATTTTATTATTTGCCGAGAAAGATATGTAGAATTTGTCTATTGCAATATATTTATAGGTATTGGGTCCAACTATGTATGCAGGCAGATATAACACGATACGTTTACGAAGAATCTCCTTGCTATGACTCTGACAAGGTCTTGACTTGGACTTGACTGTGACTTTTCTACAAGAGAATTGCGTAAGTGAGGATCTTACACGTGGCTCTCTGCTGAAAACCTTATAATATTAAAGCGGGGTACACATTGCATACACATGCTTCCTATCAACTTACACAGTAAAGAGATTTCGTGCCTGTAACAGCCCGAGTCCCGAGGTTGCAGGCCTGGAAAACGTAATTTTAACAACTCAGTTACCCAATACAGTTTAATAAATTAATTCTAGTTTTCAAGCGTTAATTTCTAGTCCTACTAGTCTGCCTTGTACAGCAAGCGAAAGTAAGTACATAACATTTTTAAGTATTACCTACAAAGCAAATTATTTTCCAATTCCGACTCCTAAGAGGCCTCTGCCACATCCTCCAAATTCCAAAAGATAATTTCAAGTATTCAAAAGCACAAGGATTATCTTTCTTATATTTCTTTTGCATGAATTTAAGCATGGAGCTACTAAAAATAGAAATTCACAACTCGTCCAATTAAAATAATTGTTTCATTTTCTGCTGAAAAATACAAGAAATTAGTAAATACTTTTAATAAAGTAATAATGTAATGTCAGTGTAGATTAATAAATCTTCAAGCTTGAGTTTACATGTATAACATAACACATGTATCAATTTTGCTATCTTGTGTATGTATATACCTAAACTACTTTAAAATCTACTTTTATCTGAAAATCTTCAAAGACAAACCCGACAAACCTAAATACATAATTGAAGAAAGTATTCAAATTGCAAGAAATAGTTCAATGAACTTTTAGTTATTACTTTATACAGCATTAGAACACTAATACGTAGCTGTATCAGTTCCTTCTATTGAAAATATAAAATCCAAACTAAAACTAAATCACTGTATTTCAATACTCCAATGATTTTGTATATCGTGTAACATATCAGTCACTGTTTACATTAAGTACAGATAGTATGAATAGTTTTTGTAAATTATGATTTATTATCTTAAAAATTCGATGACATCAATTTAATTTAAGGATTGAAATTAGCAAGCAACGTACCTACAGTATGTAGTATAGGTATACACATTTAATGTCGTAGAAAGCCATGATACAACGCTAAGTATTATGAAATTAGAGTTCACATATGAGATAAACCTTTTAGAATATAATCTAATATTGTCTTTATCACATTACAGATATCATAATGCTAGAGAAATCATAAGATTTACATGAGACTCTTATGCATGTAAATGTAAGGTTAAAGAGCAAGACTTTTCTTGATATTATCAGCTTTCAAACGATTTGAGACTTGAGATAAATGCATCGGATTACCACATGTTGACTTAGTTAGTAGCCGCATTGTTGCGAAGAGGGATTATTTTACGTTTACTAGTACATATTTATTTGGAACGTTATTATCCCTTTCCGTACTACACTTAATGTGGTTATTATTGTAATTATATTACTAAATCGTTTATGCTGCCATTAAAACTTAATCATTTGATACAATATAAGCATACCAATATACTACAGATATACAGATATGATCAATTATAGGCTCTGTGGATATCAGCTTCATTTTACTGTCTAGATGGAAAATAAATTAGGTTGATATATGCTGGGGTATCACTAAAAGATCTTTGACACTTCTTTTGGTTGCATTGCTTTCTCGTTATACCAAAAGCATTTTAAAGACAGGAAAGGGAATTTACATGTGTAGTACTTACTTATTTACATGTACTTACTTTGTTTATGGAATCATTACTTTGTTTGCAGTCTATACTTATTTGCGGCGAGGTTATGAAGTGAACTTTAGTAGAACTGTTGAAATATGAAACGCATAAACAAAATAGCTGATTAGATGGATGTAATGTGCTTCACATGCAAGTATTCGTAGCACAACAAGTCCCATTTCCATAAAACTTTCATTTTCTTGGCAGATACAGATAGAAGGAAAATTACAAAAGGATCACATCCCACCGCATCTGCTTACAGTTCCCTATTATTAATTTGCCCACGGTGGACCCTGAATAAGACATTGTCCTCGTTTATTTTAATCTACTTAATCACTATCTGCCCCATAAGTCTCATTTTTAAACCAAAAGCATTGCCAACCATTTAGTAGTAAGTAACTAAGTACTTTCGTTACTTATGCTGTATTAATTGTATTGTACTTGGCCTGTTTTTCGCTGTACTGTACTGTTACATAAAATATCTGTAATATAATAATAAGAGTTTAAGGGTGATTCATTGGACTCACAATTAAATGAAGAACTCCTGCTGTGAAGTGAACTCAACGAAGTTTCCTTCAGTCTTAAGTTTTAAATACTCTTGGCATGACAAGTACTATTCTTCATCATATGGATTAAGGTACTCCAAGAAAACAAGTACCTTTATTCTGTGTAAACTGTGCCGTTCGTACTAAAATAAACTACAGGGTACACCGTCCATGCTGGACGATGCTACAAATAGTATCCTAACTACCTACTAAATACCAGAAAGTTTCAACTATTTACTTTGGTGTACCCAAAATGCATAGATAAGTGCTATATAAGTATGTTTATATGTTGGCGTATGTATTGGAAATTGGAACGAACACAGTTTGGATTAATCTAAACTAGCGATTACCATTTCGGATAATTACAAACTATTCTGAATCAATTCGAACTGCTTATACTTATTACTATTAGTTTGAGTTAATTTATGGCACTACCCAATCATACCTTATAGTACCTACTGAATTTACAATGAACTCTCACTAAATAAATGCAGGTACTCTTTTAACTCTATTCTAAAATTATTATGTACTCTATATTATTTATATGCCTATGGCCAGTTTGTTCCTATGCAAGAGTTCCAATACAAACGCTAACATTTTATAAGAATACAAATAAACTAAAGACACTACCCTATATACAGTGATATTCATATATAAATTGATACTCACTGCCCACATAGTACGTAGTAGTGATAACCTTCCTTATCGTCACATCACTGCCTTGTTGACAGACAGGCATAGCACATCACGTTTATTTACAAAAATGTGTCATCTTGTGTTTGTATTGAGTGCAGTTATGTATGCATCTAATAATATGTACATATTGTACTGTATGTATGAACAAGGTTTACGTGTTTTACTTGGGCATTTTATATGAACACGGTAATATGCAATATGCACTATGTAAGTATAAGTACATTGAATTTGAGATGTACAAATTATATCACCTACTTACTTATGCCTGATTCATAATACATGCCTTTCTTTCGTGTATAAGCGTCGTGTACCACAAACTTACATTAAGAAAAGCCTAGTGTATCAGGGTATGTAAAAGAATGTAAAGAAAACATGCAAATCGATAGGCAAGTAGGTAAATCGGTATATTTCTTTCAAAAGAAATCGTTTTCATGTAGATAGTTACAAATACGAACCTATTTAATAAATTGATGTGTATTGTCATTTTCTCATTCTGCAGTTTGCTCCCGTTTTACCCACACAACGCAACAAGACGGAGACTAAATTCTCCAACAGAACGGAAAAGTTTCAACATATTTCATTCCTCTGACCGATTTAATTCCAAGTCCAAGTCTCTATCAGGACATTGAAAATGAATAGTTTAAAACAAGGATGGTTCAGTGAATTTAGTGTATTGTGGGCTGGACAAACCTTCTCAATTGAAGTGGATGAAATTCTTCACCAGGAGAAAAGTGATTTCCAAGATGTTCTTGTATTAAAAACGTAAGGATTGATTTTTTCTTGATATATTATTATATTTTGGTATAAAATGAGAACTTGAACTAAATTTTTCATTGTCAATATTATTGATATAGGAAGGCATATGGACGAGTTCTTGTGTTAGATGGGGTGATCCAATGTACCGAAAAAGACGAATTTTCATATCAAGAGATGATGAGTTTTCTTCCTCTCAGCTGCCATCCTAATCCGAAGAAAGTTCTAATTATTGGGGGCGGGGATGGAGGTAAGGCTTAGCTGGTCAATGGGTTAATATTAAAACTATTTAAATACATTTTGCTACTATGTATGTATAAAATTATACAAGATTTTGTGTTAATTTGTATATGCAGGTGTTGCAAGAGAGGTGGCCAAGTATCCAACAGTGGAAAGTATTGTACAATGCGAAATTGACAACAAGGTAGTTGAAGTGTCAAAAAAGTTCTTACCATTTATGGCAAAAGGGTTTGATAGTCCTAAGATGAATTTGCACATCGGAGATGGATTTGCATTTTTGGATAGCCATGAAAATGAATTTGATGTGATCATTACCGACTCGTCTGATCCAATTGGTAAATATTGATTCGAGTAAATATAAATAAGATAACACCTGCACACAGTTTTAAGAAATGCTAATTGACATCTCAAGGTCCTGCGGAGAACTTGTTCAAGGAACATTATTATCGCCGCGTCGAGAAAGCCCTTAGACCAGGAGGAATTTTATGCTCACAGGGAGAGAATATGTGGTACCACACCGATATTATAGTCAACATGATGGAATTTTGCAAAAATATCTTCCCCACGGTAAGTTATGGCTACACCTGCATTCCAACTTATCCAGGGGGACAAATTGGTTTCCTACTCTGCGGAAAAAGTTCGGTAATTAAATAAATGACGCTATTACATTATAATTGGTTATAAATTACGAAATAAATATTTTATTACACTAATTTGTCTTCAATGAAATATTTCATTTATTTAAGGACACAAAATTTGAGGAGCCACTACGGAAATTCACAACCGAGGAGCTCGACGAAATGAACTTACGTTATTATTCCTCCGAGATTCACAAAGCTGCTTTAATTCTTCCTCGTTTTGCAGAAAAAGCCTTGAATTCAAGAAAGAATAAACAAACTAATGGAAACAAGGATATTTCCCAATAAATGAAATGGTGCATCTGATTTTATGATCTGAAATTTTATCACAATCAATCTAATGAAAAGTTACACTTGTTTATGTCTTTAATGATGACGATAAATATTACGCCTTAAAAATTTTACCTATTATATCTTTAACCGAGATACACAGCTCAGGTAGCCCTAAAATGCAGAAAGTGTAGAAGAAAATATGCATTTTGCATATGAAATATGAATTTACTTCATGAAAGTAAATAGGTATGAACCGTTATTATTTTCATATCGAGGTGAGATGCCTACGATGTAAATCTTGCTTAAATTTTACTTATTGTTAAGTTCAAATAAAGTTATATTGTAAACCCGTAAACCGGAATGGTTTGAAAACTCAATTATACATATCTCATATAAGATTTTGGAATATTTACATTAAATAAAATACCTAGGTACATTTAATGACAGATACATTGATATAAGCAGCATTGATAATTATTGCATTACAACTACAATGTGTCCTTGAGCCGATATATTTTAATAATTACGGATATGTGTGTTTTAGATCGTTTTCTGCTTGCACCGTTGAAATATATTTGTAATTTTCTTTTGGCCAGGTTTGCTAAAATTATATTGTGTCCATATTTAATATGTTCAAGTAATTTTTGTCTTACAAAGACTTATAAATAACTGTTTGTGTTATGTTTTATAAGTGACGAAGGTTAAGTAAAGAACGCAGATAATTTGTATTTGAATGATGTAAGTATAGTATATAATGAAATGATATATTTTAATATACTATCCAAAGCTAGGGTACCGGTTGGCATAAGATTAAGCCACATTTGCACTAATGTCATCATCACAATTTAACTAGGTGAACAAGTTGGTGCTAAATACTTGACTGAGTTTAAAAGGGGTATAATCAGTTAAAAATTCCATGGTTAAAAAATTAAGTGCTGCTAACATGATATTAATCTTGTTATGTAATTGTTATAGTTGTTAAAATTTAATGTAGCCTAAAAACGGCACCTTGGAGCTTGTTTATGCTAATTGTTTAAAGCTCATTAAATGGTGTCCATTCCCTTATATTTATGTGTTACACAATGTACTTAACACAGTGTTTTGTACTTAAGTGAATGTATGCGTATGCTTAAGCTAACACATTTATGAACAATAATAATAAATGCCTTACTTTCTGATGTAACAGGATAAAATTATAATTTTATTTCCTTTAATAATGTAATTTGATCATATTTATTTCCATTGCGTCATAATATTTATAGTTATCTGTATGTCTCATTTCATCAATCATAATATTGCGAGCAACTCAATCAATTCACCACAACACGAACCATCATCCGCACGAACAATTCTCTCAATCAGTAACAACTTTTATGACATTTTCATTCCCACATCTAATATCAATTACATAACATAAATTCATTTTCACTCCAAAATTAAGTATTCTTACCTTATTAGTTCTTTCACTAATTACCATTTTCGAACGAATTATTTATACACTATTTATACGAATATGAATTCATTTTTGATTGGTACTTTCTCCACACTTACTGCATCAAAGATATTACATGACACAAGAAATTATGTTTATGATGTACATACACTAGACAAAAGATTTAAATTAATTTTAGCAATTAAATTCACCAACAAACTCATTAGTGGTTCTATCCTTCATGCTTATATGTTTAAAGTTAATTCGAACTAGACTTCAACTTCAACGTGACCTAATTGTGGGTTAGATTTGTCCTGCCTGTGAAGTGGCATAAAGGTATATTAATTTTGAAGGATCAGGTATTTTAATGCCTAATTAATTATGCATGCAGAATACTCCAATTGGAAAGTGACAGTGATGAGATGACTTACATAGAAATGCTTATAGAATTTTCGTTTAGCTCCGTGTACTGTACATACATATTATTATTTTCATAGCATAACATTTTCTTCTACCTTCATAATTTGCTAACATTGAAAAGTTAAATATTACTAACATTTCCTCAAGTAAATGTATCATCATGATAAGTTCAATACTGTAGTGTAAAGTTGAATTGACTGTCGTGTCGTGTCGTGTAACTCGAAATTCGAATGCAAATAAGTACATTACAATATCCATCTGATACATTAGCATTACATACTAGTTACTTTTTGAATTCTTAATTTTAATCGATTACCATTTACCATTTATTTACCAGACCACACCAGCGAGGATAAAATTCCATTCATTCAATTACATTTCCAACAGTTACGTTACAGTTACAAATTATAGATTTTATACAATTTTTTCTTCCTCTAGTACATACAGTACATTCCTTTATAGTTTATTATAAGTTACATAGATAGCTACACGTAAAGCTACACCCCTGTACAATAATTTAACATAATTAGTAATAGAGAACATAGTCTCTTTGTTAAAACTTAATTAAAGTCAATCGATGTTTACATTTCAATAGGTTTGCCATATTTATATGTATGTACAACAGATACAGATAGATATTCATGTCAGTCCATCAGAGTACTCGTAGTATGTATGTATTATGTATATGTATTACTTAATTGTTCATTCTACGAATTATAGTTACAGTGTGTTAGGTAATATGAGGTATTTAAGTGTAGTATTTAGGTATCGGTATAGTTTATAATAATATGTACTACTACGTATTCAATTTTAATGTGATTAAATGTGGGTAAAGGTGACTACGTATAATTATGGTGCAGTTGGTATATAATTCATATCGTTTTGCTTATATTTGTACAATCAAAAGAGTAGATACATTTTATATGGTACACAAAACACCTAACACAAGATTTTTATAGTAAACGAAAGACCAACACCACGTTTTGTCTCCGAGTTTACTAAACACAATCTTTTGTTAAGTTTCCTATGCAAAATAACATGTGTCTGCTATTTTGATAATAAAAGCGACGATATTATTCACTACATGTGTTTACATGGGGGAACTAAGTATGAAAGTGTTTTTTATTATAGTACTATTACGTGTCGTGACATACAAGTAACTAAATCACATACCAAATGTTAATAAATGCCATTTAAATTTAAACAACATTATATTTCCATAGGATGTAACAATAAGTGTAATTGCGTATATTTATCCTTTTATAGCATTATAGCATTCCAGGATGACAGAAAAAGGCAAAATAAAGTAACGCATCACCGTAGAGAATAGTAGAGAAAAGTAAAAGTGCACATCAATAGTGTTAATAGTGTATATTTACGAATTACGATTACTAGACAAGTATTTTTAGTTTTTATAGTAGTGCATATATAGTCTCGTAATATTAATCAGTACAGCACCCTTCTTGTACTGTTCAGACGGTACGCTTTCGCTTACTTTACCATTTACTTACACATTAACTTTCTCCGCAAAATCAATCATTCCAATTCAATATTCAATCTAATCCATTCAGAAAGTACTACAAGCAATCAGTCAACAGAACCAGTCAGAATTTGCAAACATTCTGATTTGATCTGTTGTTTCGTTATTCCTTGCACTCGAAAAACAAACTCATTTTCATTCTCAACAAATCCCATAGCATTCGCATCCCAGTTTGTACCTTGAGAAGTGGCAGTTGACTTCACCCACCAAACATTTATTATTTATCGAGTAAAGCCTTAGTGTTAAATTCAGTTTAAAACCGAATTTTAACAGCAGCACATGCAGTTTTTAATTTTTTGTTACATATAATATTTATTTAAGTAGATTATAAGTGTAAGGAGACTGAAACCGAATCTGACTTATTTTTCAAAGTCTGGCTAGTAGAGCATGTTATTTTGTATTCATTTTATAAATTGTCTCTTGTAAATAATCATAGTTACAATGTTAATGTAAATATGATACCTACATATGTACAGATCGACTTTCTAAGTATGAAGATCTGTACAGTTCTCACTAGATAGAAGGATTAGTTTTCTTTTTCGTTAAAGAAGTCTACGTTTTATACATAGTATAATAAGTTACCTACTAAGTAGTAGTAGGTAAAGGTACAGGTTAATATAACTTTTTTTCTCAGACTACATATTATGTGTATTGTTTTTGCTTGATCCTTGTGTATCTTTCATCGTTTCCTAATTAATTAGTTCACAGTAGTAGCATTTAAAAGTCTCTTTTGTCATATCTGTGTGTATTCTGTATGTCTTGCTTGTTTATGTAATTCTGTAGACATATTATGTAATGTAATTATGAATAAGGTATGTGTGTATAAGTTATGTTAATGTTCGCCTTCCTGTATACATATATCATTGACATTGTCACATTTCTTTAGGAAAAGTCATCCTACTTGTAGCAACAAGAAGGATTTTGTATGTTGTCTTTGTAATTTAAAGAATATTTTTCTACAATCAATCAATGTAATGTATAACCGTATAACCCAACCCAACACCCCACCAAACGCTATAAGCAGTCAACTTTTGAACGTCAATCAATAAGGCATAATAATTATTACTATACTGTTTTGTTTCTATATAATATCAGAAGCTTGTCATAATATGCAACTGATTTTATTACTTTCAGAGATAAGTTTAAGGCAAACGAATGCAGTATGCTATGTAAATAGTAAACACTACGAGAAATCCTTCACTGATTTTATGTTCCACTGAAATACTACAAAGAAACACATTTTTAGCAGTAGAACATACAGAGAAAATGCTTAGACCAACAGTATACATTATACTAATTAGATATTTTCTGAGTTTAGATACATCTAAAACCATACTACATAATTACACATACCTAGTTTAATATAATATACACAAGATTACATTATGTAGATACAGATACACCATACCTTGTTAGAGAATGTCTCTCTAATCACATATAATAGTAAGAACACGGCGGAAACGCTAATTAAATGATTGTGAATAGGCATATTGTATGTACCCGTCAATGTCAATTCTGTCTGCTCATCATTTTGATAGCTTAAAATTTCTACTACAACTTAATGCAGCAGTTTTGGCTTTTCTGATAGATAATTACAGAAAATCCTCATTAATATGTTTTCCTACGGATCTACGGACCTACAGGTATAGCTATTTCTTTTTCTTTCAATACAATATGTTATGTAAGTTACGTTGTAGCTCTATCCTCCTGCTTGTATTCATAATCTGATACGATACCGAATTTAGCCACAATTAATGGCACAAGTGTATTAAAATGCATAGAAAAGATGACCAGTTTCATACATCATGTGCAGAAAGGAAAGAAACAGTATTTTTTCTAACTATAGCAATTCTTTATGAGCAAATTCCCACATTAACATTCTATTTTGAAACTTTTCTATTTTCGTACATCTATTTTTGTAGCGAACACAATAACATAACTGCATACTGAAAATACCCGCTGTTTAGCAAATAATTTCTGTCCTGACATTACCAACACGAAATTATAGTAATACATAAGCTAACTGTGAGTGAATGGTCATTACCAAACTTAACTCTTCCTCGTAGATTTCTTATTCCCTTTTTCTTTCACCCTTACGAAGTGTCACACTCTCTTAAGCAAGCTCAAATAATATTAGGAATCGAAATGAAATTAGTTTCAATTTATTAATTGTATGTGTGTAGTAATGCGTGCTGTGCTCGAGGAAGGCAGGAAAAGAGGCCAAAAGAATTTTCTGAAGCATACATTTGCATATTACAACCTAATTAATAATCTGACTATAATTAAGCTACTAAAGTAATATTTATAACCAAGTTAATATTATAATTTGCGATGAAAATTGCACAATAAATATTATAGCAATATGATATTAAATATATAAAAAAGTGAACACCATGCCATGAATTGTAATGGACAAATATACACTACAAATAGATTAGCATTGAGATATTATTCTTAATAATCTTATATTCTTATAATCTGCCTAGAATTGAAAAAGGCATGATACAATAATAAAAACAAAAAAAGTAACACTTCTAGTGCATCATTTCTTCAGGACAAAATTTACAACAAATACCTTTAAGTAAACTTCTGATGACGCGAATGAAAAAGAGTAGTATAAAAATGCATAATAACTTTTGTTAAAAATGAAAGCTACTTATATCTGGGCCTAAAGTGAAAAATCAGTAAATAGATGTGAAGATTATAAGTTACAACTTTCTCGCTTCACATAACAATGAAAAATGCTGCAAATGCTAGAAATACCAGCAAAGGTATGCAAAAAAGGATTATAGCAACATAATCATTTCTAAAATCGAGCTGGGCGCAAATGAACAAAAACAAACAAACAAAAGCAGAAGAAAATATCATTAAGAACTCTTCATAATTTCTTTACTCATCAAAACAAATCCACCCAACCACAAAAACAAATAAATAGAATAAAAGTAAACGATAGTGAGTAAGGTATTATATATTATATAGGCATGTCGGTAATAATAATAGCTACATTATATAATAATCTTTGATAGTTTTAGGTAAATAATGTATGTTATGAACGATTAAATAGATAAAATACTAACATTGCTTGTTAAAACTTCTCTGCTTAATTTAATTTCATCCAAATGGTCATTTCATTATGTATTTAGATAGCCTCATTGTAATTAAACTCTCGGTAGATTCTGCACTGTACTGTATTATAATATGTTTTGAATAAATAACTTTTAATATGCTCAACTCATTGTCAGTTAAATAAGTAAGTAATTATTAATTAAACACACTACTATATATAGGTCGTAACGTAAAAACAGTTTTTCTCGACAATAAAATCTAAACTGGTAATGACAAATCTGTTGTATTGTAACGTATATGTAGGTAAACAGATAGTAGATTCAAAATTCTAATTCAATCAAATAATATTCTCATTCCAGTAAGTAAAGGCGTGATAAACAGAGCTCATTCTTTGTCTCACTAGCAAATCGAAACACAAACAGCACATACAGGCTAGGCTAGAGCCACTATTATTCTACTATTCATGAATGAACATTGAACATAGAACAAACAAACATAACGTAAATAATAATTTCAGCCACTAAATTATTCTACACAACAAAACAACAACAATTAGAATAAATTAATGAGTAATTAATATCATTTCTACTATCCTGTAAATCTGTAATAAGTATAATAATACATAAATGAACAAATATTGAACTGAACAAAAAAACAAATGCTTTAACATTGAAAACACGAACAAAACACAAGTTAAATTAAAGTTACTATGTATGTATGTACCTATATAAATAATGTATTTAAAAAGATTGCACAATTTTCTTCCATTTCCTTACTTAATCTTGTTCTCATGCCCTACACCTTCTAAACCTTGACCTTAACAAATTACTTTACTGAACTAGACCAGAAACAATTGCCAGTACGAACTTTCCCCACAAACAACGTTACATTACATAACATACCTATACCACACCTGTTCTTATAAAATCAAAGGATTCCATCCGAGAAATCCATTGATCTCTTTATTTTAACTTTTACTACATACAGATACTACTTTACTTTACATTACACATTTTCCAATCCAATTCATTCATAGTTTAGTCAGCAAAAACCCGCTGCTGATATTTTCTCAATCATATCGTACCATATCAATACAATACCGTAACGTCCAAGTCATTTCTTTTCAAATTCAATCCACCCAACCACACACACTGACAGCATTGACCTGACTGACCTGTTCTGTCCTGCCCTGTCGCTACTACATAAAGTTGACATGACAAAGTGACGTGACACGAGGACACAACATAATAAAACAATTCTAAAACTCCGTCCAATCAATTCAACCATCAACCAGTCATACATACTTACATACACAATACAATTCAATTAATACGCATCATACTCCATTCCACTCGGTCGGCTCATGTTCATTCCATTCCACATACAATTCCATGTAACAGTAAGTAAGTAGTAGTACTATGTATGTAACTAGATAATAATAAATAGATAGATAGGTACGGTTACAGAAACTGTCTCGCTTAGACACATTTCTTCTTTCCCTGAGATCAACATTTTTATGATTTGCAAAATCCCTTACAAAAAAAATCAATTTTTTACAGGTGTTAACGACCACCTTCCACATAATTAGAATTAAGTTTAAGTTATATTTTTATAAGGTAGCATAGGCAGTTACGGTTATTCTCATATCAACCGTTCCATCTTCATGTAGGTACACAGTTATTTTTATACTACATATGTAAGTATAGTATTTCAGTACATAGCAGTAGGTTATGTATGTATTACTTAATATTAAATATTATTTACTCTATATGAAAACCATTAATCTTTTCAATTCAATCAAGCAATCATTCCAATCATCTACAAATATCAATATAATACGGGTTATGTAAGTTAAGACTCAAATAGATCTGTTTCTAGTAGTACTACCTAAATATTTTCAAAAATCTCTTCCTTTTTTCTCCTATTAAACATGGTGTACCGAGTACAAGGACACAAACAAAGTCCTGAACATTTTCCGTTCCAGCTCAGGGTCTTTACTAACTTTAACTTCGAACCTAACCTTCACATTCAAATAAACCAAATTTCAAGGGTCGAACTATTTTTCTCTAGCAATTCTAGCATGCAAACAAACTGACATTCATCAATATTTATTACTCGCCTATCACATTGAAGATACTTAGCAGTATCAAGAATAAGGCCAATAATAATTTAATAAATTACTGTCACATCATCATAAACATATCATATCATCCTTTGATTTTCATCCTTTACATATTTGTATCTATCACGGTATTTACTACGCGGAAGGAGTATGAATAATATCTGACTTGACTTTTCGATTATTTTCGAGCAGGTATGCAAGTAGGTAGGTAGTTGAATTGTATTTGTAAGATTGTTATTTGTTATTGTATCTGTATATTCTGTATATTATTATTTCGCTCTCGCTCTTTTGCTCTCGTTTTCTCACACATTCCTATTAACGACGAACTGTCAATATTACGTAATTCTGATTTTCTCAGTGCAGTAGTCAATCATTATGTAGCAGCATTCAAATACGATTTCTCAATCAATTCAAATTACGACAAAATATAGATTCGCGTTTTATCTTTCTCACATTCAACCATTTTTAAGTTATGTTTCTCCTATTCACATGGCGAGTTTCAGTTTTGTCCTCACTGCGACGAGTACAGTAAATACTAAGAGGTATTCACTTTTTGGTAGGTAGTATTGTATTGTATATTGTTCTGTATTGTATTATATAGATATTCTGTATTTCTGTATTACTATGCCCTTTTTACAGTGTTCCATTTCAATTTCAACAGTCAACTGTCTTCACAGTCTCGCTTAAAATTGACATGCCGCCGACCGGCATGACTATCTTGTTAAGTTACGTTACGTATTGTAGTTTTTTGTAAGTGTCTATGTAGTTAATGTAGGATTGTATTTGTATCGTTTTTTACTATGTATTTACCCATTCTATTCATTTTCATTCTAGCCTCATTCGCGTCAGAAACATTCCATCCATTAAATCTGTTTCAAGTCACAATCATAAGATTTTTGGTCTTCAATTTGCAGTTTTGCAAAGTTTCAAAATATTAAAATTGGCAATATATTATTATATAGTACAATATTATGTATTTATATCTATAAGTTAGTTGAATTAGGTGTATATAGTGTGCTTTCAGAAAAATTCTAGAATTGACGAGAAAAGGAAGGCGAGAACTGCTTGAAACAGTGAAATTAGTACCTACAACTTAAAATAATGCCTTTATAGTCTACAATAGTTAATTGTGATACCGTATAAGTAAACTAACGTATATATTATTATGCTCATTTGTAATTATCTAGGTAGTTTTATAGTTTTATCCCGTAATAACGATACTCTAAAAATTATTATAAACTGTTACGTATTAATTACTATTAAATAAACATAAATAGGTAAGGTACCACGTTTGTCACTGTTGTGGGTATGAATATGAACTTTTGTAACATTTGTATTGTTTCCTAATCTATCTATTGTATTATATAAGGTTAGTTTGACCTTTGACCTGTACTAGCTTTCTGTTCTGTATTTACTGTATTATATAACTATATGTTGTAGCGTGTATAACTACTTCGTTTGAATTGAGAGCACCGCATCCCATTAAAAACAAGAAAAGCAAAATTATAATTACACTGCCTGCAATCTGATTAACTTTTGACAGCACTGCTTATTACATAAAACTCGTCAACTTTCACGAAACGAAGGCCTAGCATAACACACTCTTCTTATTTTAAGTTTTATTAACACAAAGGCCGAATTACACGTAAACGTTTTCCTACATCGTCAATTTATCAAAATTACATAGTCATAACATGCTAATCGCGAGCTCGAGCTGAAGATTAAACAAGAAAAATGCGTTTCACAAGTAGTACAAAGAATCGCAGCGTATAGAGATATAGCTTATTTTGATGTCTGAGTACACCCATTCTAAGATAATATTTAGAAAATGTAATGTCTCTCCTATTTAGATTACTACTGGGATAAATAATATATCAAAAAATTAATACACTAAG
This sequence comes from Tomocerus mixtus, assembly GCA_034694165.1. Taxonomy (NCBI): domain Eukaryota; kingdom Metazoa; phylum Arthropoda; class Collembola; order Entomobryomorpha; family Tomoceridae; genus Tomocerus; species Tomocerus mixtus. The sequence continues at coordinate 25,774 of JAQFYC010000290.1, forward strand.
CTTATCCGAGGTGGCACAAGCTTAACATTTTACATAGTGTGTAGGGTAGCAGGTGAGCTAAAGATCTTGTAAACAGTTTCCACAATTACCGAATATTATAACGATGCGTCTTCCATTAGGTTTACATTAAAAGTGAGAAAATTGCAGACATTAGACGGGCTGCTGTACGCATTCATTCACATGTTGTACTTCATGAAGCCTTTCGTTTCTCTTGACCATGCTGCTTGCGGTTGTGTCGGTGGTCCAGGATTTGGTGGACCTTGGTGACCCGGTCCTGGACCGTCAGCTCCACCCCAAGCCATAAACCCCGAACTGTCTGGTTGCTGTTGTGATGATGCTCCTTGAGGTGTTGGAGCATTAGTGTGACCGAAACCGGATGGATGGTTAAAACTTTGCGGCCCTTCGTTTCCCTGCTGTCCTCCTTGAATATTTCCTACTAAACCCCACCCAGCCTAACAGAAAAAAATCATTTAGTGTTATTTCTACATTATTCTTGGGAGATATCTTTTACTTTACTGATTATTTGTTTACTGCAAAATTACCTGATTAAGAGCGGCTGCAACGATAGCTGGATTAACAGGCATTCCCAGATTGAGGGCGCCAAGGCCCATGGGATTGTTTAAGCCCTGTCCTTGCCCGCTTCCTCCAGCTCCTCCGCCGAGTCCCAAAGTTTGAAGATTAGGCATGTCCATTCCACCTCTCCCACCAACACCTCCACCCACAGCACTCCAACCAGCCCCTCCCTGGCCGTAATGCTGACCGTAACCACCTGCCATTTTCCCTCCATCGCGTGGTGGCATTCCTGAAATCATTTCATCTGATAAATTTGTGTTATTAATATGTACTTTCCAAACAAATCCAAACTCAAGTAATTTTACAATTAATAAACAAAAACAGGTAAAGAAAATATTAGAACACAAAAAAAGAACGCACGCTAAACTAGCGGTACTTCACTACCTTACAAGAAGCTACTTAATTAGTGAAATCAAACTACCTATAAGTACTATTATTTATAAAATAAAATAAAATCAATTACAATTACATAAGGCATAAGCACTTGAATGAACAATGAATGTATAAAATTTTACAATACATCAAATAAAATTAACGGTGCAACTCACCTCTATAAGGATATTGATGCCCTCCTTGGTTTCTAGAAGGATCTGATTTCGGAGCTGCATTCGACACATGGACGGACACTCCCTTAACTATATGATCTTCTCCGCAAAGGTTCTGCGCCACTTCAGCCTCCAAAAAGGTTACAAAGGCAAAAGCCCTAAACGGTTTCGGAATGAAGACGTCTGTGACCTCGCCAAATTTAGCAAAGTATTCCCTCAAGTCTTCAGCAGATATATCTTCGGTGCACCTCCCGACAAATACTTTTGCTGGCACATGAGCTTGTTGTGATTCCTAATATAAAAAGTAAGGAAACATAATTAATACATATGTGGCAAAGTTTGGATGATGAAATTATTGAAATTGGCAAATTGTGTAGGAAATGGTTAACTTACTTTGGAGTTAGGGATTTTGACGTCACACCATCGACCTTCTATTAAGTGACGCTGGGACAAAACTCGTAGTTGAGATTCATAATTCGCAAACCGGATAAATCCGAATCCTTTTGATTGTCCTGTCTTGACATCCTTTTTAACTTGGGCCATTAGCACTTCACCAAAGGGTTCGAAATATTCTCGCAGTTGCTGCTCAGTTGTCTTCCACGGCAATCCCAGCACAATTAAGTCAGAACACTTATTCTTCCCTGTCGATTCAAATCTTTTGGACTTGGCTGTTGAATTTTCTAAGTAGTCGTCTGACTTCCGTTTGTTTTCAGCTGTTGAAAAATTAGGTGTTAAGTATTGCGTTTGTATACAAGAAAAGTTTTTGTGATGTGATAGAGAAAGTTTTGTAGGGTCATTACAGTGCAAACCTTTGGGGAAGACGCAAAAGTACACATTGTTTCCCCAACCATTATCCGGAGGATGAAAACGCCCATCAACTAATCGAACGCCTCTCATGCCACCCGAATCTGGATTACGGAATTTCAGCCCAGATGTTCCAGGAAATTGAGCAGCCAGAGTTGAGAGCAATAAACTACCATCTTCCTCCGTTGGGACTTCAATAGGCTCTTCCCCGTCGTCTTCAGCAACTTGCAAATATGTAGACATCTTGTCTGGTTTTAGTATAACAGTTTACAGTTACGTTAGCTTTTTTCTTTCGCAGTGGTAGCCGAAAAATAACTTTGACTCGATATGGTTTGTCTGATTTACAGTACAATACGACAATACTACTCAATATTCAACAATATATAATAATATAATAAAGTTTAACTTTCCTACAATCCTTCAGTGTTACACCGGAGCCAATAATTAGACTAAAATATTCAAACGGTTACTTTTTAAACATCATTTCTTAAAATATATTTTATATAAGTATATATATTTTTACATTATTTCTTCGCACACTAATTATATAAGTAGGTAGGTAATATATTATGTAATATATATATTTATTTTTTGTATAAGATTCTCTCGTGAATTAGAGGATTCTCAAATCAAAATATTATCGTCTCCCTGTCAGTTCCAATTTCCAATTCTAGATGAAAAACTGAATTATAGGCATACGTCGAAATTGGAAATATTTTATAGCGACCAGCGTATAGTGTACTTTGATATATATAGTATTAATTAACAATTAAATCAATTAAACTTGAATACTTTATGTACACTATTCAATATTCATTCAGACATACGATGAGACGAAGCACACCAGGTATACGCAATTCCTGCACGACACACACAAAACTCATCCCATTCAAAACACAATCACTCAACCGGTCACAACTGGTGATTCAATGTTTTCATTTGTATTGCAATTACAATGTCCAATCGAGAATAGGCAGGTCGATAAATTGACAAAAGTGTCCGAATTAGCATCGTATTACGGTACAGTAATCGTTTGAACAAATTCAATCCATTTTTAATTATTAATGGATTTATGGTCCCGTATAAAGTAACACACGTTAGTTGATTCGGGTCAAAGGTAGGAATTCAGCGTTATTTCCAATTATTGTCGGTGAGTAAACACACAAGTCGGCGTGAAACGAGCAGCAACAGCAAAGCACCCCATGGAATTAAAAATCAAAAATCATATTATTAATTAACAGGCTCATTTCGAGTTAAGTAAAATTTTTCTAATTTGCTATACTCTATTCCAACCAATTTGGAATCCATGCACCTGTTTAACTATCAGCTGGGGTTGGTACGTCAGTAAATACTGCATAGTTCATACTGTTCAAATAAATAATCCTTATTTAATAAAGTAAAGTCTCTAATATAAGTTTATAGATCTAAAAAACCTTCACAAAACCTTTATAAAAACATCTTTACACGAGCTAATTAGCTAATATATCAAATATACTCATACATTTCGATGAGACTATCCAATATATGAGTTATTTAAAATGTATAACAAATAATATATATCAAGTTTGCAGAAATCAAATTTTTTATATTAAACATTAAATAATCTTGCTAACTCTTCACCGAAATCATAGCCTACTGACTTACCTATGACGATGACAGAAAGTTATATCACACGTTCACCTAACTATTATCAATAATTAGATCATACACTGACACTGAGGGCGTTAATATAATATCAGCTGCTTAGCTTAGTGTTGTTTTTTACATTTTAATATTTTGTAAATTAGCTACAATAATTATTGATAATTACGAATTAATTCGATAGCTAAAGAATAAGTTGAATGTCCAGTGCCCGAGTGCCCAAAGTAGACCTTTACAAATTGTCAATTGTAAATATTATCCTCAAGAGTTAAATAAGAATATTAGTATCGTCACTCGTCATTGAACACTCATCCTTACAAGGTGTCATAGTGTCAGCTGTGAACATTTGATATCTAATCTAGTGCAAAATCTTGTGTAAAATATTAATTCATGTTATCATTTTAAACGGCATATGCCAAGCAATCGACATGGCCGTGTTAGTCTATAAAACAAATATTTAGCTATATTTCTCGTACATTACTACAGTTGGCCATAAGTAAATAATTTACTTCATAATTTTGTAAATGATTTTGATTTTAAGGAAATACCGCAACATAGCGGAATCTCATGAACAAGTGCACACATAGATGATAGAATGTAAATACAGACAACAAATAAATGCAATATTTGACCCTGAGAAGAAAAATAATCAAAAATAAAGATGACTCCTCAAAGGAAGGTTACCTTCTTGCTCTATATATCTAAGAAATGTAAAATGTAATATTTTGAAAAAGTAAATAAAAAGGAAACATACCAGAGGATTCCTCTCGCACGTCAATCAATCAAAACATCACGTTCACGATCACGAACTCGCAGACTCCCAACCACTCGCCATATTTGAAGACTATCGCATCTTTTTTGGAGTTGTCAGTTTTCCTTCCTGCTGTTTGTGTTGCGCTTTTTGCATTTTAGTCCTCTCTTCTGGTCAAGTCAAAACTACACCATACAAAGTCAACACATTCTGTGTTGGAAACAAACCCTGAGAACCACCAAACAACAAAATCCTAAATTCCAAGTTGTGCAAAGAGTCCACTGTCAGTGCTGCCGTACTAAAGTCCTTCACTCCACCAAAATAAAGTCTTCAGCTCAGCAACAGGTAGAAACTGCGTCAATTACGCGCCAACCTCAACCTAGACCGGGAATTCATTTGTTTATTTTTCTCGTGTTGCCTTCTCATCTTTCATTTGTTCATTCTTCCATTATTCCAGATTCCAGGCACGATATTCCATGTCCATGATAATCATTTCTTCCCGTCTTTGTTTTTGAAGATTTAAAAAACTTAATTGCAATTTAAAAGTAAAGACGGACAGATGTTTTAAAAAAAATTCTACTCGGATGTCGGACTCTGTCTCTTGCTGGCCTGAAGATTAGAAATGGAGGATTCGTCGTTGTCACAGGTAAAATATTCTAATTCTGATTAGCAATAAATTACTCAGTTTTATTCTGCCTTAAAAATTTGAAGACTATTTATAAAGTTTTCACTTTACTTTTGATTAGCATGCCTTTACCAAACGAATTCATGTTTGACATTATTATTTGAATTACCGTATAGGGTATCTTTATCCAGAAACCAAAAAATAAGAAAAATAATGCCCATAGAAGAATTGATGATGAGATTATTAAGGTTTACGGAAAACCGTCCGAAACAGCAACATCACGACGGGAGGCATACAAACAACATTGGCAGTTTGTGCAAGATAAAGTGGAGGTAAATCTCTTTCACTGCTAAGGTTAACAATAATTGAAAGTTGATTGGGATTACTTCTAAAACTATTGACTATACTACTACATACCAACTAGGCCAACTACTTACTATATGATTACTTACTATGTAGTGTGTAGATTACACTGAAAAGTTAAAAATATATTGCAGGAATTGGAGAAACAATGGCATGAAAACATTGTCAACGAAATCACTGCATTTATTAAGGAGAATTCTAAATCTATGTTTGAAAGTGAACTAGTAACACCAATTGGATTCCTTCAAACAGGTAAAGAATGGAACAAACATTGAAACATTGCAATATGAAAATCAATTAAAATCCCATTCTTTGAGTAAAAATAGATAATTCTTTTATGCAGGTTTATCTGCTGACGAAAACATGCAACTATTCGAGACAATTATAAATAAAATTGAATCTAGTGCTACTCCGTATGTAGCAAGACTGAGGTCAACAATGTGTCCCAATGTAAAGACAGCATTTCAAAATATTTGCAGGCAACTGATGCAAAATAATTCTGACGTAAGTGAACTATTTAACTATCCCATATTTTTTTAATCGATGGCATTTTAAGATTTATAATAGCAAAATATTTACTGTTTTAAATATATTTATTGTGTTTTAGGTCAGTCGCGTTTGGAACGAAACGGGAGTTAGTACTTTAGACGAATCATTTTCCAGTTTGCCAGATGGCGAGCCAAGCGCAAACCGTTATTTAAGTATGCATGATCTGCAACAGTGGTACGAATCTAAGCAAACTAGCGGCCGTCATTATTATAAAAGTCAATTAATGATGAATTCTCCAGCCGTACCTGGCTCTCCAGATGTGCTTCCTAAAGTTTTATTGACTCGGATGAAGATCACGGAATTTTCTCCTTCGACCCCAAATAGAAGATCATCTTACAGGTCCCGAAAATCACTTTTTGGCACTCTTACGGAGAATGAAAATGTTGAAAATCCTGCTCCTGTCCCTGAAAAAAGAGCTAAACGTAGTAGTAAAGATGAAAAATACTTCAAGGATATCACAGAGAAAGAAATGGGGTTCACTACTCCAAAGAAAGAAGGCGAGCGGGTATTAAGATCTAGTAGTTCCAAAAAGCCAGCAGCTGCAGATAGTCCTAAAGAATCTACACCAACTTTATGTGAAATACGAGGGTCAAGGTTAAGGAAATGTTTATATGATGGTAGTAGTCCTGAAGGCAAAATTAATATGCCGTCGCCTATTCCACAACGCTTACGAGACTGCACACCGAAGCGTGGCAGTATGTCGCTTAAAAATACGGACGTATTTCATACTCCTACTCGTAAGAAAGTACAAACACCTTTGAGAAGCTGTTTAACACCGAAATTTAATGGTACTGATACTCCACCCCCGATTGTATTAATTATTGATGATGTGGATTATTTTCCGTCCAACGTAATACAACAAATTTTTCAGCTATTAAGGTATTTTTAAGATGCATAATTAAAATTTTCATTTAGTTAGTACTAACTAAAATGCAAGTATATGGTCATTATATCTGGGATTTGGTTATTTTACAGCTGTGCCAAGTTGCCTGTGATTTTAGTTGTTGGTGTTATCAATTGCTACGAAAATTTTAGTCGCTTTGTACCACAACAGTGTTCTACCACCTTAATGTATAAGGCGTTTTCGACTGTTACAGCCTCTAAGAGATTGAACGACTTTTTTGATAGTGTACAGTGAATCAAAATTATATTTTCGGATTTACTTACATCAAATTACATAACATTTTATGGAATTTTAGACTGTTTGATTCTTTTATTGGCATAGGTGATGTACATGGCAGATTATCCACTAATTCTTAGCGGGAGAATTGTCGACTACTTATCTGACTATTTTTTACTTCACCATTTTTCTGCTACGCGTTTGATGCAGGCTTATAATGTAAGTATTACTTGTATCATACATTGTCTGATTCTTCTTGTTCTGTTGCTGTAATTGTAATTATAAGTTATTATAGATTATAGGATTATATTAATTTATTTCCTGTCTCATTTTTTGACTTTGTATTTTGCATTTGCAGTTGTGTTTACTTGACTATTACGCTTCACCAAAATCATTGCTGTGCACTGGGGCTCATAATATTGAAAAAGTATTGGACGACGTAGACCCCAAAGTATTGCTCACAACAATTAGGGCTACATCTATGGATTCGAAACTTTTTGTGGATGCGATGAAGCCCAGAACGCCAACTAAGAGGGGAAAAGTTCGACCATCAGCCGATATTAAGGTACGAAAAAATTATTTTGTATATTTGCAATTAGCAAACCAATGCCAAAGTCAACACAACACTATAATTTATATTTTCAGACTGAAGTAAGCAATCATGTAATAGAACTTCACGGATCATGTGTCGATTGGTTTGCATCGGTGATGTTTCTATCCTGCATGTGTATGGAATTACCTGGGTTTCCTTTAGGAAAAAGTGTAAGTTCGTATGTTTTAATTTTCGTGTAATAATAAAGCTGAAAAAGTAAGAAAGATGATAATTTTGAAACGATTTATATTTCAGATGAGGGAGTTGTATATTATATGCTTTAATGGTAATTTAATTGAAGAAGACGACAGTGGACTAACTTGTATTGAACGAGTTCTCCAGCTAATGGAATTTTTGCACCAAAAGGAAATTGAAGCAAGACTACGAACAGCCAAGGAGAAAATTGAAGGTACCGCACTGTACACCTAAATCATAGTATCGTCATATAATTTGTATCATTGAGTGTTATTTACCTGAATTGTATATTGTATATGCAATAAAACTAAAAGTTATAATAATTATATGCTATTATTTAGATTTCAAAGAAGAACGAGGCATAAAGGAAGCATTCATTGTCGATGACATATTATTTAATATCGACAGATTTCTAAAACAACTGGATAGAGTAAAAGAAGAAGAAAGGAAATTGGCCGAAGATGTTGAAAACGAGAAAGGAGTTGTCATTAAAATAAAAAAGGCAAAATCCGCGTGGGAACTGCAGCAGGTTCGTAGTGCATTATTTGACAATCGGTGTTACTTTGAATGTATTTACGTTTATTTACTAGTGGTTGTATTGTAATCATTGCAGACTCTCAAGTCAAAGATTGACAAAAAAAGTGGAATCTCTGTGTTTGTAAATGTGAGGAAGTCTATTATTGACTATGTAAGAAAATTTGTGAAAACTAATCTTCAGTCGTTGTCGAAAAAAAGAAATTCAGACGTAAGTGTTTGCCCATACACATACTTTCAATTCCGACCATTTAGGCACTCCTACTCCTACTACTGCCTAACCTAGGGTGTATTGTATTAGTCTAAAATTGAAAATGATTTATTGGACTTTAGATGTTTGTATATGATAACTTTTTCCACCTCCAGCAACACTTTTCTCCTCTGCCACATGAAAGAATTCATAAGGCACTTTTGTCTCCGGGAAGATACTTAAAAGTGAGTAGCTTTTGCAATTATTACGACGATAATGTACCTTCATACTTAATAGTTTAAATCCAATCATGCATTGTGTATTGTGTCAATTTAAATTCTTGAATTGCGTAGTGCAAATGCTGCAGTGAATTGTTTTCCGATTCGGTTGTCCCCAGCTTGCCAGATACATCGATAGTTTATAAACTATATTTGGAGAAGACTTTCAAGACTGTCGATTTAAACGAGCTATATGAGGTAAACCAATAATATGTGGCATGTAAAATTGTGAACAACTTGTTTAAAGAAATGGAAATAATAATGCTTTCTTTTGTACACAGACTTTTCGTTCTGTTGTTGAAGAAGAGTCTCCCAAAAGACGAGGAGTCAAAAAACAAGCTAGCCAATATGAAAAATATATGTGAGCAATGCATTAATTACGTTAATATATGGTATAGGTGTACATGATTTACCTTTTCTTAATGATTGTGATTTGTGTATGTTTGTAGACTTCGGTTCCGCCAAGCAGTAGCTGAATTGCAACATATGGGTTTTATGCTGCGCTGCAAGCGAAAGGCAGATGAAGTAACTCGACAAGCTTGGTAGCCCAACATTTTTTTGTGTTGTGTTACTTCTTGATTTATCTTTGAAACCTGTACTGATCATAAAATATTGTTTCCGGAAGTATGTTTTGTGTATTAATCTATTCGTAATTCAATTCTGTAGTAGCTGACAATTAATTAATTCGCGTAGGAGACGAAATCTCTTTAATTTTCTTAATAATTCAATTACTTATGTTAACTGAAAAATATTCATTCGATTTCATGAATGTAAAAATGCTTAAATAGTATGAGCAACCATTAAAAAATGTAAACCGTTGAAAAATGTACTGTATCACTGGCTTTTACTGTCGCACTTAGAGGTTTTTCGGCTTGGTATGCTTTCATATAACAACATTCGTATTATACAATAGATCTGTAATTCATCATAAGTTATAATAAGTATACTTGTAATATATATATAATATTATAGGCATGCATGGAATTTGTATGTAAAGCTCTAACTATCGCTTGGCTTGGACGTACGTTTTTGGAAGTAAAGTAATTAATAATTCATCTCGTTATTTAACAGCTTCAACACAGAAGTCACATTATTTCAAGATAGAATAATAGGCAGTAATAAAATGTTACATTATTGAATACCTTACATTAGAACTGAGCATAATAAAATTTTTGTAACAACAGTACAATAATAATAACGAGTTGTTAGGAGTTAGCCATTTGCATGCAATAAAATTCACTAATAACCTCATTCATTATAATTGTGACAAACTCTATTGACAAAATGCAACAAAAATAGTAGACTAATAATTATAGTATATGAAAATATTAAGTTTGTTCAAGTATCTACTCTATTAAATCATAATAACATCAATAATTTATCTCTGGACTGGACTGGACTGCGTATTACACGAAAAGGCAACAAATTATAATTAGGTACATTACATGATACAATACTAGAATGCACCTGACATAACTAACCTGACCTGCAAATATAAACATTTATTAAAAATGTAAAGCGATAACTTTCCAACAATTACTAACAATACGATAAGAAATCACCAAAAGGAAACATTATTATTATCTTGGTTTACATTATTCATACTAATATTATTTAAATTAAAGGGAAGTTTTACTTAAAGAAGCAAATAAGGGACCATAAGTGTAAAGGTATAATAAAATCAGTTTTCATGTTAATCAGTGAATGAATGAAGGATCGAATTATTGTCAGACAGAATAGAATTGAGTTTCATAAAAGAACAAAAAATCAATTCCAAACTAAATGAAAATGGTTCGGTTGGTTGGGGATAATGAGTAAGAGCGTAATTTAAGGTATTTATTTATACGTACGTTACGTTCTTGTCCAATAAGTTATCTGTATTTGTATCGTGACAAACTGTAAATAACTAATCGTAAGAAATGGGTTTGGTTTGGCTGTTGATTTCGTTTTTGTTTTGTTTTGTACTGTACGTATGTTCATGTACATGTAAAGTAATATCGGTAATTAAGTAAAATGTATTGTTTTTCCGTTATTTCCTATATATGTGAAAGTTTTCGTTGCTTTGCTTCGTTTCGTTCGATTTATTGTTTCCTGACGAAAGTTCCAACGTCAAAAATTATTCTAGGCTCTAGTATTGCTAAAATAAAGCTGATTTATTTTTTATCCTTAATATTCTGCTATAGTAAAATCATTTTTTCCTACATAGCTAAGCTACCGATAAGAAAGGCAAGTTTTCTCTACTGTACCATAGATAGAATTTTAAAATGCATTAATTTTACCTACATACCACTAACAATTCAATTCCTTCCTCTAATACATAACATACCATAATGATAATGATTACCTAATTAATTAGAGTAATTTAATTTGGACCCTCTCGTATTGTGCTATGTATGTATCTGTACTTGTTCAATAATTCGTCTTCATCTTCAACTTTCCTAAGTAAAGTACCACCAACTCAACTACATAACAATTACTCTCTGACTCAAATGCAAATACAATTACAGCTAATTGTAATCAAACCCACTTTTACAATATTTTAAGGCATTTCTAAATAATTCATCTCCATGCACAAGCTTAATTTACAGTGTGGCCGTAGATATGTACTATGTATGTATATTTAAAGTTTCAAGCATTCCATTCTCAAGTAGTGATACAGTAATGTTGTTTTCTTTGTTTGTATTTGTTTTGTATGTACGTTTGTATAAAGTAACACCGTCACCAGTAATTGTACACAATAGAATTGTACATGTAATCGTACACGTAAGGTATTTGTAAACCGTAAACCAGTAAAGTTAAACATGTACGCACAGTAGGTAAGTATTTAGTATAATTGAAGTTAAATCATAAGTACACCTAGCAAAACTTCATTTCAACAAAAATCTATAATCCATGCTCACCTTGATTCTTTAATTAAAATTCAAAATACAACTACTTTATTATATAAGAAATAAAATTCAAAAATGCATTCCGTGTACTACTGTATTACTGAGCAACTGAGCTAATAATATTTGGTGAAAGTAGAAAGCGAAGAGAAAAATCTGCATACTTATGAATGGGCAATCAAATACAATTTATAAGTCGACTAAGCTATTCACTAGTGAAGTGAAAGTGAAATGAAAGCAAATCAACTTTCACCAGTGAAAGCATTCCTTGATGCAATTACATGTGGTCTGCTGGCATCGCAATCTAATAAGTAAATGTCCAAATGAGTTATTAAGAAAAATTACTAAACATGTCCAGTTTGTTTCATCCAATATTTTTATATTATTGTATTTGATATAACAGCAGTATTCATTATTTTTATTCTAAATGTATTTTAAAGTGTGTTTTAGCAATAAACAATACTAAATAGTTTAGTATTCGTATCAGAATGTCAAAAGCACCAAATGAAAGTTTACATTATGCTATAACTACATTACATTTATATACACTTTAACGTGGTCATCAACCTTGAAACTGCTCCTGGAAGCAATTGCATATTGCATAATACTCTACTATTATAGTAATACACATTTGGTTAGCTTTCTTCAATCTGACAGGAACACAACAAATTGTTTTGATTTAGCAGGTGAATATTGTACTATTACGCAAGATTTTCTCAATTTACATTGATAAATATACAAATAATAGTCAAATATTCTCCAAGACAAGACTCACAATAATAAGTACCTAAAAATAAGTAAGTAAAACAGAAGACAGCGATAGATAAGTAAGTTTTCATGTGTAGTTGTAGTAGTAAAGTGTTCATTCAGATGTATTTAGTATAGTTATAGTACTGCATCGTAATCATATGTATTGTACAGTGTATTTTAGGTAAAAGTATGTATTGTCCATACTAAGTATTTAGCTACTTATTCATAATATACTAAAACAGTAATTACAATAAAATATTTGGAGCACAGTTAAGTTAACGTTGCTAGTGTGAAGGTAGTATATAGTATAGTATTATGTATATAGCATATAAGTAGTAGTATATTGTAATGTACGTGTACCCTCGTCCAAAATTTTTAGCCTGAGCCTAATTTTATATTAATTAACCTAGATATTTAATTATAATATTATATAATAAGTCTACAACATTTATAGTTGATTCGTCTCTCTTCAGTTAAGTTTAAGTTATGTTATCGGTATACATCCTAAATGGTACAGTAACAGTACAACTAAACTTATCGTATCTACGTAGGTAAGTAATAAGTATATAATATAATATTCTATGTATAGTATAGTAGAACATGCATTTCAAATTCAAAATCAAAAATTCAAACAAAATCTGTCAAACATTTACGTTTACCCGAAAGAAATTGAGATTATGAAGGCCACTTAAAAGTAGGTTCACTTTCACTTTCACTTGATTGAACTGAACATTGATCAACATCAAATATTCTCTTTAGCTCAACTAAATATCTTTCGAAACAATCATAAACTTTTCAAATCTTATTTAATATAACACTACTAGGTACTTACTATTTTTTATCATCTACTATATGGGTCCTTTCAAGGCAACCGTCGTATTAATTATAATATTACAGCATATTATATTACAGTAACAGTAATTCTAAAATAATTATTCATAATAGATCTCACTATTATTTCGAAACCCCTACAACAGTTTCAGTTGTGCCATTTCTTTCTTGTCTTTTAAAAATAGTTATACTTTATTATTCATCATCATCAATAACCTGTTTCTTTTACTATTTATTTATCTATATTATAATATTGTTTGATGCCCATTAAAGCAGGACGTTCTTTTCTACTGTATAGTATATTGTATAGTATAGCTAGTAGCTAGCGTCATAAATGAAACAATTATCATATCAGTTTACTTTGATTGGATTGTTCAATATTGTTCTAACTTAATTCTTGGCTTTTATCGCATCGTCTAACATAAATAACAGAATATTCCATCAAAATAATTTTTTTAATTTTAATTTTTGCTACAACAAATAAAATATTCTGAAAAATTAAATCAATCCAGAAGAATTCAGTTAGTTTAACACAATAAATAATGGGATACCCATTTTGTGATGTTATTTCTTTCATTGAATGCAAAATAGATGGAATATTTCCGTTTCATGTGATGTGTCTTGTGTAGTAATGTTTGGTACAGTGTTATCTTCATGTACGTCAAGTCAAACAAGTTATAATTAGAAAACATGTTATTTACTTTTACACGTAGATTTCAGATATACGATTCTATTCACTATCATATCAGCTATTTATAATATAGTATATATATTTAACTATAAATATCTCAATTCTCGTTGTTTTCTTCAGAATGAGCCTTCGATTTCGACAAAAGATAAGTAAAAGTTCTATGTAATTGTCCACTCAACAATATCAGCAAAATAGCTAAAAGTTTGTTTATGTTCTATTTATCATTTACTTTCTGTTCTGTATCTGTTTTGTGTTGGTTTGATGTCCCATTGCAGTATTGTACATAAATTATTTCTTTTTATAGTAGGTGCTTGGTACAATTGTGTAATGGTTTGGTTAATTATATGTAACAGTTTAGTTTGTGTAGGTATTTAGTTTGATTGATGTTCATTGTTCACGTTCACATGTCAAAGTGTGTAGCAAGCAACACAAAATGTGCAAATTGTGCATTGTAATTATGTAAATAGGATTTACTTGTTAATCTACGCTATTTTGGTTAATAATTCATTCTCGTACTACACAACAAATTGGTCCATCATCCTTTTAAAGATATAATTCATAGGTATATGTACAATACAGATAGGTTTAATTCATTTACTTATAGAGCCGAGCTCATAGCACGTGTAATATGTACTAATTCAATTCACAAACGCTTTACTTAAGTAAATTACGTATAAACATTACAGCAACAGTTGAATTACAATTGCTATTGTGTTGCTTAACAGAATTATTTAGGCTTTTATTCATTTAAATCAAATTCTTTTTTAAACTGTATTATTTTTCTGGATAACAAAATTCTATAATACCATATTTAAGACGAGAGCGGCTACTATTTTGGAATTTCCTTTCCAGTTTTCTACATAAGTATCCCATCCACATTTTTGATTTGATGGTTACAAAAGTAGTTGAGAAAGTAAAGTAAATTCCGCAGAAAAAGGGTGATCGACCATTCTGTGAAATAGTAGCGTTCGTTTCTGTATTCTGTAATAATGTATCGTCCTAGTTTAGGTAGATTAGATAAATATTTATTGTTAGTTTTAGTTGTGTTTTTGTATTGTAGTAGTAGTAGTGGTAGTAGAGTAGCCGTTCAGTAAAGTAGTTCTAGTTCAATTCAGTAGTAGAGTACCGTTGTTTTGTTCTTGTAAAGTTATTCTAGTTCACTCAATTCTGATCAAATCAAAATTAAAACAGTTCGGTAAACGGTTCAGTTTCTGATGTACAAAAGTTCACAGTCCACGTCAATTTCAAGTTTATATTTTCCGTATGGTTCGGTATTGGTATTGGTATCGGTTCATTCCATGTCCCGTCTTTTAGTTGTGGTTGTTCATCTTTAGTTTTGAAAGTGGGTTTGGAATGGGTTGTGAGGAAACCATACAGGAAGGAGAACAAAGAACAAAACTAAGGGTTAAACACAAGAAAGAGAGATGTGTTACTACACAAGGACGAGGTCAGGTCAGGTCAACGTCAACTGTGTACTTATCACAGGGGACAAGTCCGTTGGGTTGACTGACTGAGTTTTTGAAGGATGAGGAAAAGGAGAACTACTGAATCAATTCAATTCAAGTCAATGAATCCCAGACTCATCATCTAGACATACAAGAAAAACAAACAATATGATATGACATAGGTTGCATTGCACATCGTCTTTTGCATAGCATTCGTTATAAAAAGCTACTCAATTACATAATAACTCACATGGTATGGTATCACTACTTAAGTTCAAGTAAGTATACCATAAAATGACACAAATAATAATAATAAAATATTACATAATAATATTATTCATTTTATATATAGTTGAATCTCTTCTTCCCTCATATCTACTATCATAATCTTCATAAACATCTCTTTCTTACAAAATACTAAATTAGTATTAGTTACACTATCTATCGTATCCTTACATTGATATGATAGCATAGCGTAATAAAAGCGGTTAAGTATATAGTATTCTATGCTCTGGGCACTTTACAAACCTTAAACTTACCACTTTTCGCACTTCATTTTATAAGAGATTCAATTATTCAGTATGTATACCTTTATTTACTATCTTTGTAATACACTCGTGGGACTGGGAAAGTCCGTGCGTGCATTGCTTTGAACATTTGTGGCTTTTGAACCGTACCTTCTACTAAACTATAAATTCAACGTTAAAACTACCTAAGACTTCTTTATAAATTATCTCCTTCCTAATTTAATGAACATAGAGTTCCCTACTAATAGTTATCTGACTAAACTTTTAGTAGCGGTATGCTCATCTTTTTACCTATAGGGACTACTTAGAATATAAAAGATAATCCTTGCACAACCACTCATCTCACCTTATATACGTTTGTCTTAATTATCTATGACTTCCTACCATAATATATATAAATATCATTGTATATCTGGCCAGCCGTTAAATGGCGAGTATAGTATAGTTTAGAAATTCTGGATCTCCTCTATAAATTCAGTTTTAGTGTTAGAATGCATGTAATATTATATAGCAAAGATAAAAGTAATCTCTGAGGTAGTATTATAATATACTATAAAAGTAAAATCCTACGCTTTTAATTTTTGTCCTGTTTAGTATATACCATTATTTCAATTTATTGTCGTTATTTGAACATATCTGTACTTATTTTTCAACCCCTAAGGACACTAGTCGTCGTTGGTGCTATTTCATTTCATATCATATACAAGGCTAAGACTATTTTCCTTTCTGTCTTTACTCGTCCTTTCTGTCTCGGAGATTCTTATGCTTACAACACGACGACTAATGCCCCAGAGCAAATTTTCTATTTTATTAAATGAAAAAAATACTCTGAGTGGTAAATGGAAACTGAATCTGAAGACTGGATTTCGAAACGATTCCTATGATGTATAATAAATGTACTGTACAAATATATATGTATGGGTTTCTGCTATCTCTGACATTTTGACTACCTTTTCTTTTAATAACTTGTATTATAATACATACGAATATAAGATAAATGTTATACATCTGCTTTTCTATCTAAAAATAAATCCTGAATACCTACTTTTATAATGGAATG
This sequence comes from Tomocerus mixtus, assembly GCA_034694165.1. Classification (NCBI taxonomy): domain Eukaryota; kingdom Metazoa; phylum Arthropoda; class Collembola; order Entomobryomorpha; family Tomoceridae; genus Tomocerus; species Tomocerus mixtus. Next base: position 42,723 of record JAQFYC010000290.1, read on the forward strand.
AATTTGAATCTCTGAATTTAAATATCACCATTTGTAAAAACATACAGAAATAAGAATCTCATCTAATATTCACGGAACACAATCGAGCTGCCTTAATTTAAAAGAATCTAGATACTGAAACTACTAGGTAATGTGAAAATATTGTTATAAAATAAAGCTAATGCATAGTAATACACTGTGATTTGTTCGAAGTTAACTCTAACTACCTGAACCTGAACTGTTTACCAATTTGAACTAAGGCTAATTATAACAGATTTTAATAAGTCAGCCTTTTTCGTTGAAAATTTAGTCTCATTCGTATACTTACTGATTTATCTCTTATAATATTCTTAAGGCTTTCATTTTCGTCTTTTTTAGATTTCAAGGTTTTAATTATCTGGCTTGGCTGAGCAGAAGCAGATAAGTCACAGTCACAAGAATTTGTTTGGAAATGGTCAGATTAAAATATTTTTGGACTTGACAGGAAGTTTAGGACGGGGACATTGGACTTACATGACAAGTTTATAATCTACGAAATAATAAACACGGGACGGGATACTAAAAAGCTTTGACACAATTGTATACAATAACATACTAATTATTACATTAAAACTTACAACTACATGTTGTGTTACGTTACGGCGCAATTTAAAATACGATATTGCACTGAATAAAGCTTTCCAAATCACTAGCAAATAAATCTGACGAAGGGTGTGAGTGTGAAAGGCGGCGACACAAATCGGGTTTGCTTTTGCATACTTCTGTTTCATATACTCAATAAACAAGATTCCTCATTCTCTCTGTTCTACGCAAAGCAGACTGGATTGACTGATCGCATTGGTGTTTGTTTGGGAGAAGGGGTCCCACCATCATCAACTTTAATGTGTGCAAACATCCTGAACATAGCACAGAATTCAAAATTAAATAATAGTTTCAATTATATTACTAACCTGAGAAATTTTAAATATTGACTCGACGGGCGGGCCAATATCATGAACATTATGAGATGATGGAGTGGTCAGGCTCATCAGATTCCATTTTAGGACGCTTACATTTTTGGTCTCCGCTGGCACTGCCCGCAGAAGAGGGACTCGCGTTTGCAGCCCCTTTCTGTTGGTCCTGGGGTTCTGCTGGAAATACTTTTAGCCTCATTCCACATATTTCTTGTCCATGGAGTGTCTAAACACGAAAACATTGCACATTATTACAAAAACTAAAGTAAATCATAGATTTGTCAAAAGGGAACTTAAAACTTACATTTTTGGCTTCATCAGCTGAATTTTTATTGGCGTATTTAGCATACCCAAAATTCTTCCCATTGAGCATAAAAATGTCAATTAAATTGCCAAATCGTCCAAATATATCTTTTAGTGCGTATAATGGCGGAGGACTTGGATGGCACACGACAAATAACCTGCAACGATATTTTCATTTACATTTTTTACATCCTTATTAAAAGATACCGACTGCCAATAGGAAAGTGAAGGAGAGTCATGAAAGCTTTCTTTGCTCTCTGATAAAGAATGACAATTGAAAATAAACTCGTTTGCAATCATACAAGTGGTAGAACTAGTTCAGTCATGATTCTCATGATTTCGTGACTGCGACGTCTTTTCTTATTAGGTGAACAATAGCTCAGCGTTCAGCATATAATATACTACAGGTACGGGACGCATCAGCATCTATACTAATATATCTAGCTAACATCTAAAATTTATCCTAACTATAGCCGAAACTATAACACTATATAATAGTTTGTAACACATTGGTAGGGCTACTGAGAAATCCAAGTTAAGGATAGGTTAGGTAACTTACATAAAGGATTTACTAAACTTAAGCCTGTAAGCTATTTCAATACTATTGATAAAGGGAGAAAGAAATTATTACTCCAGTCATGCCACGGCAGCTAGGCAAGACAAGAATATCTTTTAGGATAACCCTATCATGTTTCTATATGGGATATCTATCTGTACATTGGCTGCTACTACTAGAATATTATATCTGAAGATAAAAATTGAATAATCCATACCGTTCCATAACAGGAGAGTCTATAGGAGCAAGTGGTTGTGGAGCAGGTAGTTTGACAGAACAGTAAGAAGGGTCATACGATTCACCGGGCTGTGAATGAGGATGATGAGAAGCGTTTAGACCAGCAGCTTGAATGATTGACGTTGCTTGTGCAATTGTCTCAGCTAAGGTAGCCAAATCGGGTGGCATGGAAGTACCAGAGCGAACTGCTACATGTGACCCACCACCACCACCTCCACTACTGGACCCATTGTGATTCATGTTACTTTGCTGCATACTATACCCGCGTCCAGGATTTGGTGGACCTAAAAGACCTGACCCTACAAAACACAAATAACGTCAATTATAATGTCAATGCCACTAAATACTATTATTATTTTGTAACAATGTGCGTGGGAATGTGATATTTTTATATAATTTCAATGAGTTTGTATTCCTGGTTTTATAAGACCATTTGCTGATCTAGATATTCAATTACGTACTAACGCTGTAACAAAGCCAATAATGCAGCAATGGCAATAAAACAAAACTACAGAAAAATACTATAACCAGTCCTTGCTCTGGAAAATACACACATTACGAACGAAAACAAAGTAATCCCATTACATCGTTACAACAAACAATGCTAATAATAAATATCGAGTACAGCTAAATAGAAAAAGTTGCAGGACTGGAAAAATAGTTTCTCAATTTACGTCTTACTCTTACGTACTGTTAAAATGAAATATTTTTTAAAAATTCCTTAATTTAAGGACATTGCATTGGGAACTACAGAAAAATGATAACGACTTTGCACCTGAACGTGTTGAAGACTCCGACGGGGCTTCAAATTTTACAATTAATCTATGGCCGGGTGGATATTCAAATCCGTGAAGTTTTTCTTTCGCATACGCAGCAGCTTGAGGGGAATTGTACACAACCGATGCATAGCACTGTCGGGTTTTTGGGTCATGCCTAACATTACAGTAGTCAAGTCCTGGAAAGAAATCACATAGCCTCCACAGTTGATCCTGATTCAGACTTCCATGTGATACTATGGTCAAACGTGAAGGGGAGTCGTGATGTGAATGTTGGTGCTGGTGCACATGCTGATGCTGGTGACCGTGATTTAAAATTGGCTGAAATGGCGGATCAACAGCAAAATCGTGCAAGTCGTCTGGAAAATCAAACATAATTATAAATATTACATATGCTTAAAAATGTTAATTACTTGTAATTATTCTTTTAAGACTGTTGTAGCTTACACGCAAAGTACACATTATTAGTATTAGAGGAAAACGTGTGAAACACTGTTTGAGGTAAGGCAAGGCGTTAGACTACAGTAGACTACAATATTCCTATTTTGATAAATTATATATTAACGTGATACACATCAAACTCATAATACATACTTATTATGCATAAAAATGTATGTTCTATATCAACAGGTATATTATATTGGTTACCTATGTACAGACTACATTATACTACACAGGACATTATCATACAAAGAAAATTAACATTTATTCACTTAACGCGGCAATACCTACACATGTACCTAGTAAAGCTCATACAATTATTTAGCTTTAATGAAGTTACTAGCTTAAGTATGAATTGTTAAGTTTAAAACACGAAGGAGTCCAGCTAGTTGAGCTACTAATAATAATATAAAATAATGTGAGAAACTCTACGAAAGGAAGAGAACAATTTTATGCAACGATTACTAGATAAAAACTCTAGCATAGTGTTCTAATCAAACTTTCCAATCTTTTAAAAAATATTGTATATAATATGTAATGTGAGAAACTCTCAAGATATAAAAACTAACGCAAATGCCAACTTATTCATCACTATTACACAAGTGCGTTACATAATATAAGACTACAACGGAACTAAAATATACACACAATAGCAATAGGTATCTACAGGAAACTTCTATTTCCACTGCATTGGCTCACTTCAGTTTTCCATAAATATATTATGTAGTAAGATATACATGACATATTTTTATAAAGCTTATAAATTGAGATATGCGGATAAATATTAAAATTTTTGAAGAAATACATAAATTACGTTAACATCACTTCTGGACTTCACTTCACATGACATCGCGTTCTTTCTCATTCTGACAATTTCGCTTCAGATATAATCTTCCTAGTTAATTTTATTTTTTTCACCCAACAGCTAAAGACTTTTCGATATTTCTTATATACTGTGCTAATTATATAAAAATTCTTCACCTTTCAACATGTCTAATACAATTAATGCTCGTATTACGCTTATATTGTACTTTCTATGTAAAGTTTAATAGGAAAATCATGTACAATAGCTTACATGGACCAGTGGTAGAACCATGAGCGCTGCTGTATCTATCTTCCCCAACCAACTGTTTCTGAGGGCGTGGATCTGCAAAAACAGGCTTAAAGCTGCGGTCACAACCTTCAAACGCTTTGGCTGCATGGGATATTCTGAAATTAAAACATCAATACTAATTAGGTAACAATTTTTCGATTAGCAATAGCCATAGCTAAATAACATTTCATGCACAACATGTCACTTTATTACTTAACCGAAAACACAGAAACACAAAGTAATTTGTCTACGATGTGTTTTTAAGTATATTTTCTTGTTACGGCGTTGCTCAAACAGGGAAACTTGGTAGTAGTAGTAGAAATAGGTAGGTACATTTGATGGCATACAAAACAAACAATTATTTTTAGCAAATCCCATCAACTTTGCAGAAAAATTTTCAATTCATTTATTTTCCTGTGGGATAGGTCGTAAACTAATAAATTTCCAAGTCTATACTTTTTGACGGGCATTTTTAACGAAAATTCAAAACTACCTGTTTTCGCGAAGCAAGAAGTGAATAATAGAAAATGGAACACTAAAGGACTAAAGGATTGCATTTTATAGGTTCTTCCCACTGCATTTAATTACGCAAAAATGAACTCGTTTAATTACGCACAGGAAAGACATGTTAGCAAAACCATCGTTCAGTTGAGGACAACTGCAAAAAGTGATTTTATCCAACCAACTGCTGTGACGTAAAAGTTTAATTCCTAAATAGGTATACTAGCACCTTGTGTAAGGGTATGGTTGGTATGAAATATTTGTAGAAAACTGGTAGACTCGACTAGTACCAGTACTTAGAATACAATAGTGCATTGAACACAAGAAAATAGTGCATCAGATCTTGATGAGCTACTTTACAAATTATTTAGGTTGCTTTATATTATTTTGCCTTACAGACGTAAGGAGAACAACAAAAATAAGAGTATTGCTCGTTTCCAACCGCCAGGGGTTAGATACTAACCAATACTTTTTCGAACTTATTTTCCGGGTCAGCGAGCAAAACACAAGTAACGAACCATTTGTTTATTACCTGTGAAACTTGACGTAGGCGTAACCTTTACTTTCTTTGGTATGTCTATCTCGAACAACATTGCAGTGCTCCACGTCACCAAACTGAGCAAAATGATCTTTTAAATCCGTCTCTGACATCGATTTTGGTACGATAATAAAAAGCCGGAGAAGTCGCTCCTCTTCATTCATCTCCCTTCTGGACCCTTGATCTCGACTATTGGCTATGAGCACCTTAAGGGATTTAGCATTATTTCCTATAAACTTCCCATTCATTTCTTCCATTGCAACGGCAGCTTCTGACGTCTTGGCATATTTTATATAAGCTACTCCTGTAATACAAACAACAAAACACCATAAATATAAACATACATAACTAAGCATACATTTCTTTCAAATAATATGTGGAAAATGCTTCTTTGCAGTTCGTATAAAGAATATGAATAGGAAATTGTATCAAGTAATGCAATGCAAGCAATATACTACTTATAATAAAGTTGTATAAAGTACTCCATTCTTTAAGCATATTCATCCCAAACGGAATGTGGATGTGGATGAAGTGGATTACGCTACGATCGTCATTCGTAGTAACCCAACTTAATGTAGGTATGTAGATATGCACTTACTTACAACTTGCTAAGGAAGAACAGATATGTTGTAATGCAGGCAGATATGTGGTACATGCGAATAAATATTGTATAAAATGAATGTTTTACACATTCACATTGTTATCTCACATCCTGTTCTACATACACCCTTCCCATATAAGTTCAGGTGTTATAGGAACACAGATATGGATAGCAAAGCATGTCCTTTCCTTTTCTGTGACGACGACTCGAGTCTTGGCGAGCTGCACACTTACATCATTTTAACCTATTGCAATTGCAACTCTACTCAATCCTAGATTTTTGAATTATGTCGGTTACAGCGAGTCTTAAAAGTGAAAGTTTCACTAATTAATAAACTTTCAGTTTCACTTCTGGATTCTGAGCCAACAATGCATACTTCAGTCGTACGAATACGAAAAATATTGAAACCTACTTCAGTTTCAGACAGATCTCTAACTGAAATCTTACATCAACTATAGTCATATTATTAGTAAGGGAAGGTAAGAGATCCAATAAAGATTTATATTATCATTTCGTGATCATTAGGAGTCCAGTACCAACTAATAGGTAATAATACGCTCTTATTACATAACTACCACCACCTTACTTATAAATCCCTATAGTCAGAGTCATGAAGTATGAACACTAATAATATCCTTCCTTTTGCCAAACGAAACGAATACAGTAGAAGTAGAACAAACAAAATCTCCAACGACCATACCTCAAGAAGAACGCATAATAAATAGAATTCACGCTAACATTATTATTACATATTGTATTTGTACATTTCTTATAAATATAAGGCACTATCTACTATCCACACATTATTTTCATCATTTTCGGTATTCCAAATGTCTTTAATCCACAACATTGTGTTCTACTGTTCAAAAAAATAGAAACATAATACAGTTTGCGTTTTAATAAACTGGTAGCTCTAGCCCAACGTACTGGTGCAGGTGTATTATATCTTATACATCATTTATTGATTTCCTTCAAATACTGTTGGATCGAATTTCATGTGTTTTTCATTTCATAACAACTGAATGAGAATAATGACATGGTATGGCATTCATATAGTGTGTATGTGCGTATGTGAGTCTGAGTGTGGAGTGGAGTAAGATACTAATATGGTATGCATGCTAAATAAACAGAATCTACATCCAAAATTGGATTCAATTGAGAAGATTAACAAAATAAACAAGGGAAATGAATACGTAACTCTTGTTTCAGTTTCCTAAAACATTAGAGCAGAGAAAAGTAGTCTGATGATCCCTTGCAAGCAAACAAACAAACAAACATGCTTTGGTTTGGTTTAATTTCACTTTTTTCTTTCTCACGATAAGATATGTATTAATTGGATTATGTGGTCTCGTTCTCGTCTAACTGATAGCACTATGCTGTGACTTCGCTTGGGAGTTGAATGAGACTTGCAATTGGAATTTGCGAAAACTCGGCTCGGTCGGCTCTAGCTTAGCTGGCCACTTAACTTACGTAGCGAGCGGCAGACAGAATTTTTACATTAAGCATTCCATTCATTTCGTTCGCTAGTTGAATTTAATTTTTGTCTTGAATCTTAACTAGGATATGACTAGTAGTAGTAGTGAAGTTGAAACTTTGAAACTGAACTGATGTTGAAGTGACTAGACTAGGACTAGGACTAGTATTAGTAAACTCTGTTAAGTTAAAGCTATACTATAACTCTAACTCTAGTATTCTAACATCATCATAGCTAAAGCTAAATCTAATTGAATAGATTTGAGTGCAATGGAGAGCCTTCTTAAACTCTTAAACACATCGAATCGAATTGAAGGAACAAGCAAGCAAAGCAGCAAACCATCAAATCAAAATGAACTCGACTCGACACCTGTGGAACTTGTTTTCCCCAACCAGTAAACCAATGATCAGATCAGTCTAAGACTTTAGAAGTCTTTGGCACGGTTCCTCAACTCTGCTTCCATCACGTCCGTCCGTTCCTCCGCTCATCTTTTAACATTCACTACCCAAGAAATTTGCTCCAACTTTCATCCAACCATATCTTTATAAGATCAAAGATATCAGCAACAAAAATCTTTACAAATTCACTAAACCAAACAATGTATAATGTTAAGGAGACTCTTCAACAGTGTGAGCGAGTAAGACTCAACTGAGAATACTGCGAAATCTGCCAGATCCTAAATACTAATACTTACTAACACTAACTAATACGACTACATAACATACACACTTAACAATTGGATTGAAATCAGCAATTCTTCAGATTCAGCTCTTTATAGGAAATGGACAGGAAATAATAAAACCTGTTTCCGAAATCAAGATGAGATTCTCAGCTTTGGATTGGATATACTATGCTAACCAAGAACATGGTAGTTAGTACATTACATACATACATGCTGACTATTTTAGTTAGAAAGTATACTTAATACTTAAGTACTAATTTTTAGCATATACGCAACGCATTGCTACAGAGCAACTATGAATGATAGGCTGTTAGTGATAAAACTTGGAATTTTTCAACATAAGTTAATCTCGCTCAGAGTGCGTTATTAATAGTTCCATCTTCAAATAAAACAAGAGAAAGAAATATATACGCTACAAGTAGACTCTGCCATAAAAAGTTTATAAAAAGATTTAGTTTCATGCAAAAATCTTGCAAGACAGTGAAAAAAAGCTAAAGTAAGGGACGAAAGGCAGGCACCATATACCAAGTTCGTATCATTAAGCAAACAATTATACACGTTTGTGTGCACAAAACTAATTGAAAGAAATCATCTGCATATGGTTGCCAAACACACAAACACAACTTATCTAACTAAAGAAGAACTAGTATACTTTACATTTTCTCAGAAATCTATTCTTAGAATAAATGCATAAAATCTGCAAGGTTTGTTATACTTTATTTTATACTGATTCTATCCTAAATAAATTGCAATGCACATACCATAGCCAGTCTTACAAAGACAACTACCACGATGACGATACCTGACAAATATTGACAGATAAGAATAGAAACCAATCTTATTCATCTAATAATAACAATAGGGTTGCTTATAATTCATAACAAAGTATAGAATTTCTATATGTAGAATGAAAATTAATATTGCTTCCCAAAAAGAATTATTATTGGTCAAATACTAGCATTTTATTCACAACCAAATGTTTTAAAACCAATAGAAGCCTAATTGCTATTAATTACTAGAAACCTCACAAATAGTGCAAAAGACGACTTGTTCGCAGTCAATGAATTCAAGATATAATTACGTGAAAATAAAGTATTATGTATCTATCTATTTAATAAAAATCGTTTAGACTTTAGACTATGATAGTAGTATACTTCTTCACTGCTCTCTACTAGAGTTCGACCGGTTTTAGTTGCCGACAATTTTTAATCTACCTCAAAAAATGAGATTTACGATTCCCAAGTCCCAGACTAAAGCTAATAAAAGTGACAAGCTTTATGATAGTAGGCAAAGTAATACATGATGCGTGACACATGATACATTCAGCAAGCAAGTTTTCTGAGAAACCTGAGAGAAGTAATACAATGCAATTTACATACAGAATATATGATAAGCATTGTGGATTAGTTTGGATTCCAAACTGATTGACAAATTCCAAAGTTTGGAATTTGTCCTAAACACTATCGGTGTGTTTAGATTTCAATTTCACAATATAATACATCGTATAGAGTATACTTACACGAGTAATATTATCTCTGGAACTTTCAAAATATCATTATAAATATGACACGCCTACTAAAAATAAAAATAGTCTGTTCCGTTGTTTCTCTACGCATGTTTTATAAAACTTTTTTTAAAATGATAAGAATGATAACCGTATTGTGAATTAAAACGATGCTTTTGGAAAGAGAAACATATTATAAGCTGTTACGGAATCTAGTAATCTTTATAGAAGACGCAACTCAATTCTTGCAAGAAAAGGTAGCAAGATTGCAAGACTTTCAAGTACTAATCGCTTTTCTTAAAACTTTTCATTAAAAGCCGAAATGTTCGACGTTTCTTCTTTAGAGTAAAACGCATTATAGGAGACACTATTAATAACATTATATTTTTCTAGATATTAAAGGCTCCTAGTGAGCATGCTATGCAATTGTCAAAATATCCACATACGATGATTAAACTAAAATACTTATATTACAATTACGAGCGACAAAAGGGGTATTCGATGACGCTTGTAGAATATATAAAATACATTCAATGATTAAATGGCTAGGGTATTTACCTTTGGACTCGCCGGAGGCTTTATCTTTCACAATCCAGAGCTCCTTGATGGTGCCGAATTTCTCGAAAGCAGCCCGGAGCTCATCTTCTGACACAGCTCTTCCACAAAGAATGAATAACCTAGAATTTGGGGGGTCGTCATAATTTTGATCTTTGGAGTGACGACTACTTTCAGAATTACTAGCACTATTTGCAGCCTCTTTCTCTCTGGAGTCGCGTTCGAAGTATCGTCTCTTATCGGCCATCTTGCACTGTCTATCATACATATTCTATTCTGTATGGTATTGTATTTCTCCAACCCGTCTGAAAACATAAATGAAACATATAAATATATATATAAACAAAACAATCAACTATATTAAAGCTCATGAGTAAAAATTCTACAGATAAAATGTAGTATATTCTCGTAACAATTCACACTCTAAAGAAGATCTACACGTCTCTATTGCATTATTCCAACAAACGTCAAGAAAGTAAACAATTTAGCTATACACAAACTAGTATCAAGGGAGTTAAAACCTCTTTATACTGGTTAATGCTTACTTTACTTGGTTTTAAGGAGAAGGAAATGACATGTCAACATTACATTTTACTAATTTCATTTAGTACCGTTGCCACAAAAATTGTCAGTCAAAACAAAACTTAAATTATCTAATGAAATTGTAGAAAAATAAGTATGCAAAGCATTTGTAAATTCATGATAAAAATTATTTGAATTAAATTCACAAATATACAGCCCGGGGAGCACAGCAAAGCAAAGCACTCGTAAAAATTCTAACAGAAAAGTGTTAGTTTAATGGTTTTAAAAGTTTTAGCAACAATTTAAAAATTCAGACCGGAAAGCTTGCATTTTAAGTATCAAAACGAAACATGCAATGATGCAATACTGAATACTCAACAACTGTAGCCATTTTAACTGAAAGGTGGATTTGAATAATAAAATAAGTCTTACATATGATTACCAAAATTAATGTGTAATTAGTAAACGGCAAGTTTTAATTAGGTAGCTAAATTCAGAGTATTTCACAATACAATCATAAAGATAAACGGGTATTTTTTTTAGCAATCTAACATGCTTAGAACAAATGCAAATATGTGCCCCAAACTCAGTTTTATTTGAAATTGCAGCTGTCAGCAGACGGCAGAGGATTTTAAATTTTATAGTACATAATACCATAAGTGGAAATTACAAACAAATGTCACAATTTTGGACAGCAATTTTTGACTCCCGTTTTGTTTAGCCCTTTCATTAGGTAAACTGGATACATTAAAAATTACATAAAATATTGATTGGTTATGTCAATTAAAAAAGTTCAAGTAAATTACCGTCAAACCGCTTGTTAAAATATAGTTTTCAGTTTTTCGTGTTTTCGTCGTTGTCAATTGGAGTTGGAGGGTATTCCAATCCAGGGCTGGAGTTGGAAGTCAGAAGTAATTCCTTCTTCGGGGAGTAATTTTCAGTTCTTGTTCACACCATTTCAATTTCCGACCTTTTCGATTTCACCACAAAAAACAAACAAGCAAGAAAATTTAGTAATCCACTTATTTCTTCATTACTCCACAGGAATCACACATACAAACAACAAAACAACATTGCCGAACTGAACTCTGAACTATGAAAATATTTTGTCGGGGCAGTGTTGTATTTGTTTTTGTATAATTTTATTATACGGGTAGAGTTGTGTAATATTGTAATGAAATGTTCTGTCTCTTTTGTGTTGTTTCAATCCGAGATCGGAGTGTTTGTGTTCGTGGAGTAGTGAACAGCCAAACATCAAAACACTAACAGTGAAAGGGAATATGATGTGGTGACTATTCTCTCAATCCGGAATTCTTTCTAACCACTCCACTCCACACTCCAGTTTTGTGCTCCAGTTCAGCTTTTAGCTAAACCAGAGCAACAAAATATCTCCTCGTCCTCAGCTAAAGAGACTTCTAAACTAAACCGTTCGAGTTCCTCCTCCTTCTATTTCTCACCTAAAATCTCCTCCACCTTTTCAAAGACACACCTAAACTAAACTGGACCACACCAAATATTATCATTATCAAGGTAGCCTTTTATACACATTTTTGCACAAAATTTTGCTCAATTTTTATTTAAATTACAATTTTGCAAGCACAAATGCTTACAGAATTGGCGTTGACTTTAATCTTTGCAAAATTATACATTTCCTTAATGTAATGCGCAATGTTTTCCTGTTTCCTATTTATTTGCACTTTTGCACTATGTTCCTATATAAAGTATAAAGTGTATCTTTTATATTATGATTTATAATCCTTATAAGTATGCACAGTAGTATGCAGTTATGCTATAAGCGATTTATTTGGCTTGCCTTACGTTTTACTACATAGAAACTACTGTATAGCTTACTATATTCATTAATAATGACAATATTATGCTTATACCTCTTCAAAATGAGATTTGGTTGAAAGTAGTAACGCTAAAGAAACTTAATTACTGTACTAGGGATATTTTAGCACAACCCAAATTGATTTAAGTTTAGAAGGCTCCTTTTCCTCCAATTAGTAATTATAATTGTAACAAAGTGAATTTCTGTAGTTACATTAAGTAGCGACAGACGTATTTGGTTATGTGAAGTGCTAAATGTTAAAGGTACTTTCCATTTTTCAATTTCACAAGCGCCATGCACTCATGCACTATACAAAAGTACATGATGTGATGCATTTAGTTTATTACTATTTACTCCTTTCATGTCTATATACGAATGGTACTTATTGTTAAGTAGTAAAAGTAGTGGAATTCATTTTCCTATATATATATTTGCATGTAGCATTCATACTTATAAGTATATACTGTGTATAGTAAGTGTCCTGTCTTAAGGTATGCTTTTAAGAATTAGGCATGTAGGTAATAATTATATAGTTCTACCTCGTTGGGAGCTCAAGTTTCAAGTACCTCAAAGCTATGATGTCTATTTAGCATTATATGGCAAAAAGGAAACGTGTAACGTAATACTTAATAATGTATGAATTGGCAAGTTGTTAAATATATGCAATGCATAATAATGTTATCTCTATAAACTATAAGTATTAAGTATATCACGTAAATTGTAAATGCTCTATATAGTACTACAAATACAAATACTTGTAATAGTCATAGTAAACGTGGAGGAGACGAACGACGAACACTTTCACTCGTTGAAAAATATCATGTCAGCTTTGTTAGGTTAGGTAAGCAAGTCAAGTCAAGTTAGCTTGGATTTGGATTGGATTTGGCTCACTGACTTGGCTTGACTTGAGGTTGAGTTAGTTTAGTTTAGTTTGTTAAGCAAACTAGCTGACTTGACTAATAATATGATATTACAGGAATTTGTCACTATCTAATTAAGTATCTATTCTATTCTCTATACATCACCACATCAGGTCAGACGGTTACAATTTACATTCTTAACAGGACAAGATATGGGATTGGATTGGCTATATGTATCATAGGATCTCATCAGACACTTTATTTGTTTTGGATGTACTATTAGTATTTATATGGATGAATACACATTTGCAAATTGCATTACATTATATACTTACATTAAATGCAACAGTACACTCTGAACTGAAGATGTTGTGAGTTGTGATGCTGAATTGTATGCACAGTACACGAAAGACACGACTTTAAAGCTAATCGCATGAACAATGTAAGAATTAACTTTGTAAGTATATATGGAGTGTTGTCTTGTTGTGTTGTGACGATATAGAAACCTGTAGTTTACAAGCTAGAATGTATAAAAATGAAAATGAATGAAAGGTTTGTCTTTGTCATGTTATGTTAAATTGTTAACTGCAGACGATGAATTCACATTCACATTTAAGTTAGAATCGTAGTACAGGACACGTAAACGGAGAGTCTAGTTCTTGTCTATACAGATTGTAACTATATTATTGGAGTGTGAGTAAGTACCGGACGGAGATGATATAGTTCTTGGATTTATGTGTCTATATGTCAAGACAAAGTTGTAATTGTAAATAAGATCCAAGAAATCACACTGAATGAAGGAGGATTGTCTTATTTTCCTATTTTTAGCACCACTTTCCAACGTTGAATATGAATTTCTCATCTAAATGGCCAAAAGAATGACCAAAATGGCTGACGCGGTAGATGCATGTCTCAAACCGGAATTTTTGCATGGAGACCAAACCAATTCTTTGGAATGGGCTGACTGGACTGGAATGGAATGGACGGACAAATAAACAGACGTCAGGCCCCTCTTTCAACAGTTTCACTTACATAGATTCACTTAAAACATACAATATTTAATATTCACTTCACTTACATTACATACTCCACGGTAACTTATTAAGGGACCATTATATTTTGAGCGTTTAGCAATTAGTGAATAATGTATTACATATTTATCTCCGCCTTTATCCAAACAATCGAAGCATTCACTTAATTCTCTCACTTAATTCTTATCCGGGGATTGCTAAACAAAATCGGCGAAATGCCATGCAAGGAAGTAACTAACAATCAATAAATTCAATTATACTAAAAGTTAAGCTTAATCTGAATGTGTATTAGTTAGAACTATGTATAATGCAGCCAGCGTATGTACTAGTTATGTATGTACCTATGTATTTTCTAGGGAGCTAACGATAAGTATGTAGAATGAAAATAATTACGGCATAAGTACATATACGTACTACGCCGTACTAAACAAGACTAAGGAAGAATAGGATTGGATTGAAGAAACTTCGTTCCTAATCCAAGCTTTCCTCTCTAGTAATTTTATGTTCTGATGGACTGACTGGACTTGGCTTTGGCTCAGGCTTGCCTTTGCAATGTAAATGTAATGTATCTAATATAATGGCCTGCACCTGTACACATGTCTTAACTATAGAATGCAGATAAGTATTTAATTGTACCTATACGATCTATGTTCCTATCCTTCCTTTTGCCTTATTCATATATGTATGTAATATGCACAGCAAACTAAATAACTAACTAAGCTAACTAACAACAAGAAAAAGAACAACTTTCATACTTACTTATGCTATTTCACTAGTTATAGTATATTAAGTATAGACGTGACGCTCACTATACTTAAATAAGTACATACCTAAGTATCTAATGTAATATAATTCTTAGTTTGTCTTGTCAGACTTGTCCTGGTCTGTCTATGTGTCTATGTATCTAAATGTGAGACTCGCTGCGTGAATGCGAATAAATTGAGCCTTGCAACTTGCAATAGCAAAACTTGAGAGTTTTTCGTTTCGGTATGTACATAGACATTTGTATGTACATAGGTAGCCATTCTAACAATAAGTATATACTTCTTACTGCTTACCTTCTTCGTATTCCTTTGCAAAGTATGTACGTAAACGTTTCTGTATTCTATTCTATTTAGCTTGTGTTGTTGCATTAGATTACGTAGGTTGCAGGTAGGCAGTAGGTAGTAGGTATATAGTAGGTAGTATCACAGGTATGTACGTAACCTCCCTATTGTGTGTATAGTAACTATCTCCTGCATAGATAATGTACTTCACTTCACATGAACGTATACGTTCTTGCATTTATTTTCTGTACTGTATTATACAGTAGAGTAGATTTAGATATTCTATAAAATAACTCTTTCTCTCAGCTATCTGTATGTACATACAATATATTCACTACAGTACATTACACACTACAGTGCACTGGCTACTTTTTGATCATTGGTTCTATGCATGCACAAGCATTATTCTCCAAAGAAACGAGCAGGTAGGTTATAATATGCATTTTCCCTGCTGTATGTTAAATAAGCTGAAGAATTGAATGCCCAACCTGTGTGATGTGAACGTGAAGTGATGATGCTATGTAGGTACTGTATAAAATACTTTACATACTATGTAACTATATAGTAAGTGAAGACAAAACTCAGATACATTATTATAGCATATATAGCCAGTCCAACTCAAGTCAAGTCAAGAAAACAAAATGAGACTCACTTTGCACGCCACACTTTACATACACATAGATAGATAGATAGTAGATACCTGTGCATTTATATAGACGGGCAGAACAGGACAATACAGACAATAGAAATGTAAGTAAAGGAACATCGTCAGAATGCATTAAGGTATCCACATGCAATATTACACACACTATACAGTGTATAGTATAAGCTTTATGTACGACGAGGCTTCACCATTTGACAACTATTGTAAGCACTTAAGTTGTATGCATGTTTTGTACAAACTCAAGTCAATTTACTTACCTGGTCTGGCCTGTACTCTTGTTTTACTACTTCTACCTGTATATACAAAATACAAAGCCAAGCCAAGCCACAACCATACCACAAGCGTAGATACATACATGCATAAATATAAAAAACATATAAAAAGCTATGAAAGTTTTATGTACAATACAAACTATGCCAAACACATTACTACTTACTTACTACAGTACACTATACCACAGTACTAGTATTTGTAGTGCATAGATAGACATAGAAGTGAGTGAGTGAGGATCCACACCTGAAATCCTTTCCCCCTCGAATGAGGCAGACGAAGCGTTCATTGAATTCAACGTGCTGGCCTGGCAATGCAATGGATTCGAATCACCTACTACATTACATTACTTATACAAGAGCTAAAGCCAAAGCCAAGTGAACCTACTCTATCTAGGCAATTCAACTCACTCTTTTCTAGCTCGCTCCTGCTTACTTTTACATTAGACATTAGACCGCCTTTATTTCTTACAAGTTTTACATTACAGGTGAACTCATGTGATGTGAGTAGACTGTAAGACTGTAGTCTGTAGACTGGATGATATGAATGATGTAAGTATAAGTATCTTAATGTAACTTGTATTCTATAGGAGGTACATATAAATATATCAGAGAATTTGTATTAAGTAGTATTAGTATTAGTATTTACTACCTACTACCTACGTATAGCTCTGTGTATTTTCTAAAGCTATCCTCACACATACTATATACTAAACAAGTCACACCTTCCATTCCACAACTCAAGGAGCGTGGCTTGGCTTGGCTTTAGCTTAGGATGCAAGCTTACCTTAAAGTTTAAGCTCAAGATCAGCAAATACGATCCAATGCAATCCTCGTAATATAATATATTATCTTAGTACGAGTAGTTACAGCTTCAACATAACTTTATATTATTCTACTCGCTCACAAAACGCCATCGTGTGTAAAGCGAGTATTTAATACGTATAAATATACATAACCCTTTAAGTATATACAAACTTTAGTTAAAAGCTCATCTTATGGTAGCTTCAGCTCAACCTGCTTATTACACACATACTATAATATGTTTTTATAGCATTAGACTTAAATATCCCAAGATACATACTGGAGGTTCTATTTTGGCAGAACTATTGCTATTATGAAACTATGGTACTAAAACTAATACTAAATTGCAATACTTAATGCTAAAGTATGCACTAAGTATTCCCAATGCTAATAACGTGTATCTCACCTGTCTTAAAATTTTATAGGGAATAAGAGATGAATATTAGCTGTGTATTGTATTGTGTATGTATGCTGAATGTGTATGCAATCGCAATCTGTATGTTCTCTTAGTTATTATTCTCAATTCTCATCATCTGCATCTCTGATGAGATGAGTCTCCTGTTGTCTTGTCTGGTCTATTGCTTGCTCAAGTTAAGCCAAGTCAAGTCAGTGTGCATCTTTTAAATACTTACATAGTATAGTATTTAATCTTATTTTGCTATGTTGTAGTGTACGAGTCTGGCTGGTGTGCTGATGTGATGTGATGCGGCATTCATTTCATTCAAAGAAAAAACGTTGGGCATGAAATCCTCTCCCTTCTGTTTATTCTCTTTCAAGAAATTCAACTCACTGTGGCATAGACATTTACTACTCGACTACTCGTACACTTACATTTGGGATGCCATTACCGTAGCTGTCTCAACTATGATATAGTAGAGCTGTACTTGTATTTGTACTACTACGCTTGATATATACCACGTACAGATAGTACTTAAGTTTAAGTTAATACTACAACTACGCTAAGATATTTCTCTATCTGACTTCGACTTGATTCTTGATGCTTTTGCACACATGCATGCTTGCATGCATGCATAAAAGATAGCTTTAGCTATGTATGTGCTGTCCTGTACGTCTCTATAGATCCACTCCTATTTTGTGTATGATAAATCCTTTGGGAAATCGTAGCAGGTAGGTTGTAGAAGTTGTAGGTAGTAAATAGGTAGTAGCTAACCAAAACCATCCTATCCGTTGGCTTTAACTTGCTTACTTACTTGCCTAAACTTTTTGTTAGCTACGTTATATCTGTAATGGTACACAATTGCAATGCAAAGGTATCTATTGGGTTTTAGATTACTATTTCATTTAGCTAGACGTATCTGTAGTACCTTAGGTAGCTTGGACTAGGATTGCACTCCAAAACGCCACTAAAGCTGGCAAGTCAGGTTGGTTAAGGCCTTCGGGGAAAATTTCTTGGCTCATTGTATTTGTATGTAAGTGAACTGAAGATGAGCCTCGTCTTGTAGTAATGTAACTTCGATTCAAGTGTATTACCTATCTAAATATCTGGCTACTAGCTACCTTTACCTGTAGTTTACATTTTATATTAGTATTACATACTTACTACTTACATTCATTTTATTACTATTACTATACTAATATATGTATATGCACCTCTACACTATATGTATATATGTATTATATATTTATTATGATGAGTTGTACTTGTATGTACTTATAGCTAACTCTATACTTATTGTGTCTTCATGTCGTGCACTAGTATTACGTCTTACGTACGTCTGCAGAGTGTAAAGCATAAGGATATGTTAACTTACTTATACAATACAATACTTATCTATTGCATTTTGCATCTTACGGAACTGAATACATGTACATAACTTTGTTTCGTCCTTTCTAATTCTTATTTATGAATATTATTTGTATTTATAGCCCTAATTCGAATGCAAAAGCTGCATTAAGCATTACCTAACTCTTAAATACGCGTTTCTTTTTTATAATACATTTTGCGGACAATGATTTAAGATTTTGGGTGCCTTACTTATGTGTAGCTCATGCAAATTCAAGTTTTCATAAGCAATTGTAGTTTATTTATAATTTTTGCATGCCTGAATACTAAAATGTGATTTTTATTCTTGCACCTGTCTTAATTTTAATACTATTAGAGACACAATGCAAAATGCAATGATAAATTGTAATGGATTTAGCTTGTGTAGGTAAGGTAGGCAGTATAGGTACTTGCTTATAATACATAAAGAGCTAGTTAAGTTTAAATGTGCAGCAGCTGGTGTGTAAGAGTAAAATAGAATTTGATTCTTATTCTTTAGTTACTAGTTTTGTTACTTATCTCAATCTTCTAAAGTGAACGTAAATAAATATCTACACTAAGTACATGCACTACAGTCATCCAAAACAAAACCAAGTTAAAGACAGCATAGTATGGGAGAAGGTTCGCTATGAGTGCATTAAGAACGGTGTATTTAATCTAGGCATGTAATGTAATGTACGTCTACCTTGTCTGACTGTCTGTCTGGATTCTAAAAAGTACGTAACGTACGTAACCCATTAATGGTGTGTTCGTTTGCCCGGCAGTCAATTTCTGACACAGTTTTGCTCAAGACTTTTCATATCTTGTTTGGTTTTAGCTTATAGGTAGTAGTTTAGCTTAGCTTGGCTTAGCTTAACTTAACTAACATTCGATTATATGTCAGCAGTAAGTAAATGCTGTCTTCTAGTAAGTATGTATGTACGTATGCAGATTTAATTCTAGTTTCTAACTTGATATAAGTAGTCTTAGTCAAGTCAAGTCAAGTTAATGTTTGTTGTTTCCAATGCAATCCACTGTTTTTATGCTAGAACGCAGAAAATGCGGAAGCTTATTATTATCATCAAAAGGGAAAGTGACTAGTAGGTACTTTAGCAAAGTGCTGACGCTGACTTGGCTTTTGGCTGCTCGGATTTTGGATTGACTTGACTTGGTTTGCTCTCTCCGTCCTGTCCTCAAGGCTCAACTTGGAATTTCTAGCTGATATAGCTAGTATTAATATTAAAACTGAAATATGTCAGTCAGTCAGAGTCAGAGTCAGAAATGGCAGCACTTTGTGGTGTTTCTTTGCTCAACAAAAGTCAGGTTAGACATAGACAGCTTAGTTGAAGTTCAGCAGTTCACTCTTTTCGACAAAATATTGATTTATAGTGTCTATAGGTAACTATGCAATTAATTTCAAGCTTGTATACACAAAATGTTGAAATATAAGGCTGTCATGTTGTATATTATCATTATTGTCTTCGCAAAACGACGGGTATAGGGTAAACTGAAATATTTAGCAACTTAAAGTGACACAATGGCTATTACTAGAAAATAAATATCCAGCTTAGAGCAATCTGTGTGCGAATAATTACAAGGAGAGTGGACTGGACTGGAGAGTAGACTATAGCATAGCAATTAACCTAATGGGGCGTGTTGCAAGAAATGGATTTGATGGATTGGTAGACAAAGTTGAAGCCTTATTTATTTATAGGAGAATCCGAAAATTGCGCAATGCAAACACTGGGGAACTGCAAAGTACTTGTGTATAAGTGTGCATATGTTGTATATGTACAGGTGTAAAATGTAAAAACTCAATGATACGTTTCCAATTTATTTAGCTCGTTATTGTAAATAGTGTAACGTAAAAGTACAGATAATTTGGAGAACTTATATCCTGTACTGTACTGTACACGTGAGATAAAGTTCATCGATTCTTTATGTATTTACATTTTAACATTCCATTCCAATGAATTGCATGCATTTTTGCAATTAGGAATCTATGTATACGAAGATTCCTGCACTATATGTACGTACAGAATACATACGTACGTAGCTACGCCAAAGCGAAGCTACATATCTATTCAATGACTAATTACTACTAACCTAAATAACTTTCAATCCCTTTGACATACCTTTGCTTACGTTATAGCCTTATGTACTGTAGCTACAAAAAGTAGGCAAGTACTAAAATACATTGAATTGAAAATGAAGTCAAGTCCAAGAATAAGTATTTCATCAATTGTCAAAATGATAGCTAGACGAAGTGGTGGAGTAGGTCAACAAATAGAGATGAGTACTTACAAAGCACGGCACAGTGTCCGTTTGTGTTTATTTAAAGTATTCACTATTCAATTCATAGATAGACTTTGGATTTAGCTACGTAGTTTAGCGTGGATTGGATTGGATAGTGGACGCCTAGCTCAAGTGTGACTAATTACTTACATCATTGTATATTGTATTGTACGTAATGGCAAAGAAGATGCATGTAACCCATAATTTAAGAAGTACAGATACATACATTTGGAATGGTATGCTATGCATTGTGGTACACAATGTACATACATTGCATTGTGCAAAAATGCATTTGCGTGGTGCGGCTATTTTGATATCTTACAGAGTATTTGTATATGTAGAGAATGCACTACATAATATTATAGAATCGAGTTTGCATACAATTCCATACAACATTCTCCTATCTTCGGATAGCTACAGGTATTTAAGTCATTTAAAAGCTACCTACAGCTACGTGTTATTAGTCCAAATACGAAAATGAATCTTTATTAGTATGTAATCTATGTATGTAGGTTCTTAATAAAATTGACGTTTACAGAAAAAAATCAATAAATGTCACCATGTTGTACATTTTAATGAGAAATAGTGCCCAGGGCTCTGGGAAAGAAAAAGTTGATTCGATTTTACTAATATTTCGATTCTGGAAATTTTTGGTACTGGAAATGTCAATAATTTTATGATTTTGAATTGAAAATTTGTCATTACCCCGATTTCTTTCATCACTGGATAATTTTGGCGAAATGAACATGAACCTATTCTTTATTTGGCGATATGAATAAGAACATGAACCTGTTTTCCATTATTAATGGAAAATATGTTCCCATTAATTGTACATATAAGTGGTTCACACTTTCCTACAGTATTTACAGTACATTAATGAATACCAACATTATATTACAGGTATGCATTGCATTAGAGTCTTATCTACTAATTTTCAATTACAAATACATCAGCATCCCAACTACTGCCAAACGTTTGTATTTTGTACTTGAGGGAATAATAAGTAGAGGATTCCATGTGTTAAAGTTCATTCATTCCTCTTGCTAAATGAATCTACTCCATTACTATCAACAAAGATCTAGAATTAAACAGCTTAGCAAAACTTGCTGCACCGATAAGATCAACAATAAATAGTCAAGTGGATTTGTTTCGTGTGTACACAGTACACATACATACACAACGTACAAATACTTCTGACTCAGTGTAGCTTGCATTTGCATCCATCCTTATACTTGTTTGGAACATAAATATGTGTACATTCCACCCGTAATAACATTTATGCATATGAAATAGCTTTAAAAATGCACAAACTTTACTGTGGATTGTATACGAGGAATGTTTGCATTATTACTATTGTCTATTCCTTGTATATGTATACAAAATACAAACTAAAACTAAATGTCTACATATATTTATTAAATCGTTGCTTTGTATGCTTGATACACAGTAGTAGGTACATAATAAGCTTGTACCATAATAATAATAATAATGAAAGCTTCAACTCAACTCACTTACTTCTGTTGTGCTGTGTTATGACACGGAGATATTCAGCATGAAGTGTTATGTCAGAAATATGACGCCGGGAGAGACAGAGGAGTATGTAGATAGGATATCAAGATTTGCATGAACAGATTTGTAGTATTGGGATAGAATATTAAATGGTAGCAAGTCTATAAAACATATAGTATGGGATTTACACATATAAAAACACGCATGCACGATGTGCCCACTTACTATGAGCTTCCATTTACAATTTACATTGTAGGCAAAGGCACTAAAGCTGAATGATTAAATATTTTGCATAGGTATTCCATTGAATTGAATTTAAAGTCGTTCTCATCTGGTTTAGGTTGTTGGCATGATGTTTGGCTACTCTTCTTCTCTTCCAATCCAAGTAGATGTAGACATGCCATAATACCATA
Source organism: Tomocerus mixtus (assembly GCA_034694165.1). Classification (NCBI taxonomy): domain Eukaryota; kingdom Metazoa; phylum Arthropoda; class Collembola; order Entomobryomorpha; family Tomoceridae; genus Tomocerus; species Tomocerus mixtus. The sequence continues at coordinate 65,922 of JAQFYC010000290.1, forward strand.
CCACATACAAATACAATACACACAGTAAGGTGTGTCCTAATATTATAAACTCAAGAGTTTTTGTGTAATATTTCTGGTGGCCATGAGGTACAAAGGGCTTAG